>QEPC01006747.1:216442-248477 GCA_003113815.1 Sphenodon punctatus | reverse complement strand
GCTTCTATTGCAAAGCAGGTTTACTTCTAGATTTCCCTAAGCACGGATTGCAGCTTTTTAGTTTATCCCATGTTGTTTGTTAAGTTTATTTTTCTTATCTGTTTGTATAATTATCTTGTATATTTGCTTTTAAACTTATTGCAACAACTGTTTGGTCATGCAAAAATAAATTACTACTACTACCTCAACTTATTCATTTGTTATTAAAAAAATAAATGAAGACTTACAGCAAAGCAATTCTCTAGTTAAGAGGAACCCATGGAATTCTTCATTTCTTTGTAGACATGCCTCATGAGGATAAGAGGAAGGACTGAGCTCTCTTCTCTTCAGTAGGCATTTAATGCACATTAAAAAAGATCGTGTCCGGTCCTGCACTACTGGGGCACCAGGTGTGCAACTCAGAGAAACTAAAATTACAGCAAAGTAGTTTCCTTTATGGACAACTTGGTGATTTGAGAGTCATTCATCATCATTGGGAAGTAGCTCACAGTAAAACAAGTCTGTGCAAAATGAATGGAAATGGAAACATTATGAAAACAAAGCCAAAAGAAGGGGGAAAGAGCCCTATTTATTCCTTAAGCAAAGACTAATGAAAGAAGATCAACAAAAAGGTCAGCAGAATCTTTCAACCACAAGCCACACTGCAGAAACGCATTTATAGCATGGCATGAAATTTCAGCTCAAACTCCAGGAGCTGCCCCCCCGCCCCAAAATTCAGTCACCAGACATTGTACTGATATTAATCGTTCTTGCTCTACTACACCCCTGAACCAGCCTTGGTTTTCTGGGCACAAATGGCTCCCAGGCACCTGCAAATTTTGTGCCGTTTATAGTGATTGATATTTTTGAAATAAATTTGCTGTGCTGCTTCACCCAAAAAACGGCCATGAACCTGACTTAGTTGAGACCTCACAGAAGGAAGGGAAACTTACATAAACAAACTATAGTCCTGAAAAACTCCTGATTTTCTCCAAATGAAAATAAGTGGCTAGGGAGAAGCTAGAGAGGTCTCCTCATTAAAAAAAGAACATGTGAAACCTTCCTTGTGACTTGGTTTGGACCAGTAACATCTAGTGTGCCTATTCCCAAAAGGGCACTACAGACGTTCCTGTGAAAAATCAATGGATCAGCAGCTGAGGAACTTGAGCACGTGAGAAGAATCATGGACAGTACTTCTCATATATTATTAAGCATTTATATAGCACCAGCGATCTACCTGGCGCTTTACAAAAAATAAGATGGGGGAGGGGAGACAGGGAAGGGGGAACAGAGGGAGAGACAAGGGATGCAACATTCATGAGGATGTGAGAACTCAGGTACACTTTCTTGGCTTGGTTACAGTAAAAGTGGGAGTTTACAGATAGCAGGTGGGGGGTAATCATGGGTGGGGATGATTAGCAGGAGTTTGGAGGGGCGGAGTGGAAGAGGTGGGTTTTGAGGAGGGATTTGAAGGCGTGGAGGGTGGGGGCAAGGCGGACGAGGGCAGGGAGGGAGTTCCAGATGTGCGGGTCAGCGAGGGAGAAGGGACGAAGGCGGTTGGGGGAGGAGGGGAGGCGTAAATATTTGGTGAGGAAAAACATCACAGTGATGGGGAAACCCCAAAGAACAGAAGAGAAGCCACAGGATCTCATCTGGAATTGGCAACAAGTCTACGAAGTTGCATAGTGTAGATACTATTAGTGTCAGAAACAGACTTAAGATGTGGACAGTCTCCCGTTTAAGACAAGGAAAAACTGGAGGAAAAAAATCTCTTGAGCGAAGCAGCCAAGATTCCATGATGTAGAACAATAGGAGCTGCACCCGCTGATCAGTCTATACCAAAATTGCACTGGAAGGAGGGAAGGAAGGAAACATGAAAATCTCTAAGACAAAAATTTCTTTACGAGTGTTAGGAACCTATGTATCTGGCACACAAATTTTAAATCTGTGTGGACACATCTGTGAACTCGTGGACCAAATCTAATGCTTGATAGAAGCACTAAACTTTTGAATACTTTTTTGTGGTATAGAAAGGTATTTTATTGAATCTCACAGTGGTCAACTCAAAGGGTAGAGTATTCTCCATTCTCCTGGGCTTCACAGTCACAAGGTTTTATTTAAAGGCACTGCTGTGTCTGAAGACACAAATGCAGTCTTGATTTATGGACCTCCCACTAATGAGGTTGCTTTAAAATAACCTACATATTTATAAAGGCAGCCTAGGGAAAGAATGGGCAGTTTGAGAAACCGACTGGGCAAAAATATTCATGCCAGAAGTCCCTCAGTTTGTAAAACACTAGTCTGCATGCTTCAAAATCCTACTGACGTAAGCCCAGGGTTTTATAGCCAAACAAATTTGATGCACTATCCTCCCTTAATATTAATACTAGCATTTTAGTGCAGGATCACAGTCAGATTGTCCATTGAATTTGGGAGGCTGATAATCAACAACATTTGATTAAACCTACAGTCAGGTCAACTGCTGTGGCACACATGAAGGGACAATGGAAGGAGAAAGACTTCATCAATGGTGTATGGTTTTGCAAATTTATGTAAGGACTCAAAATTTAATGACTTTCCCCAGAGCTGAAAAGGACCCCACACATCATTTAGTCCAGCCACCCCCCCACCAAGCCAATGCAGGATCTACCACACCCAACCACCTATGAAGAAAAATCTATCCAACAAGAAACTGAGCCTATACAAAAATCTGCCACAAGTAGAGAACTGGGATCAACCAGAGCACACGGATGCCTGAAATAAGACAGAACACTTATTTAAAAAAAGAAACCCAAGCTCAGTAACCTGGGCAGAAACTCTAATAATCTGCAGGAATAGAATGTTCTGTATTTATATTTATTTAGAGGTGAAAATGTTTTAAAATGGAACAGCTCTAAAACCTTACATTTTGCAGAGGGCTCACTGAACATTTGGGGGCTCTCAAGGCCTCCCAGACTATGGACTTAATCCAATCTTTTTAAAATATAGATTCCACCCATTACAGATGCTACAGTCTTGGTACAGTCAGGCCAGCAGTCTGGGATAGGCTGCTCTAATGCAGTTGTAAAAAGAGGCATTGGTGGAAGTTGTAAAAGGCCATCTGGTTTAGTATTCACATATTAAACGGGGAAACAAAACTAGCCAGCAGGCAGTATAAGTTAAACTGCTCTGCTAAAGTCCATGAAAACCAGAAAGTGTTGTAGTAAAATGAATGGTAAAAAACAACACAGAATTCTTAAGGAACCAGGAGTTCAAGGTATTAACCACAACATGGGCTGTGAGTTGACACAAAGGCTCTTTCGGGATCACTGCATCTACTACAGTGTGAAATGGTGGAGGACCCTGTACCACTGTCTTACCCTGGAAGACAATCCTAGACACCATATTTCAATCTAATCAGAATAAGATAAACTAGCAAAGGACACAGCCTTGTAGCACTAGAGATAGCAGGTCTTGATAGTGAACGTCCACCGGCGCTGAGCCACACTCCTAGAGTATAGGAAGTGAGCAACGCAGTGCAATGGGCCAGGATGCAAGAGTCCATTGGATCTAAGCTAAGCCTGCTATACTGCCACGCTCATTCTTGAAATACTGGCTTCCTGCAATCACTCATTTTCATAAGCTGTACATCTTTCAGGAGCAATAGAAAGAGGCATAAGAGGTATCCAAAAACACCCCACAAGTAACACCAAAACTGCAAAGCCACCACCTGCAGACAGAGAAGAAAGTCTTAGTGGAATCTCCTGCTTCTCTGGGGGGGTGGGGTGGGGTGGGCTAAAGAGACAAACAAATCTCTGAATGCTGCTGCCTGCTAGCTCTAAAGTGAGAGGTGAAGAGAAACGGGTCTGGTTTTTTTTGCTTGTTTGTTTTTTACACATTATTATTATTGTGCAAATTTCTGGTTTGGCTTTTGTTTTGGAAAGAAACATAAGCCTCCTTGCTTGAAAGAAAAATCCAGTAGTCCTGAAAGACTCTTAGAGCATCAGGGAATCACTCAGAGAAACGATCACCACTAGCTTTAAAACTACATTTATTTGTGAAATTTTTGTAACCATCCTTTTTATGAACACTGAAAGTCACTACAGCTGAAAGATTAGCTACTACTGTTTAAGTTTCCAGTTTGGCTAATTTGTGCATTGACACCATGCTTTTTGTTGTTGTTGTTTTGTGCACTTGTCTACTCAGGACTAGCATGAAGACATTGCTCATTATTATTATTATTATTATAAGAATTTATATAGCACCAGCGATGTACCTGGTGCTTTACAGAGAATAAGATACACGGTTCCTGCCCTAGAGCTTACAATCTAAAGACAGGGAGAGGGGAGACAGGGAAGGGGGAACAGAGGGAGAGACAAGGAATAGCAACAATCATGAGGATGCGAGAACTCAGGAAATGTTCTTGGCTTGGTTACAGTACATTGGGAGTTTGCAGATAACAGGTGGGGGATAATCCTGGGTGGGGATAGTCAGCAGGAGTTAGGAAGGGCAGAGCAGAAGAGGTGGGTTTTGAGGAGGGATATGAAGGTACGAAGGGAGGGGGCAAGGTGGATGTGGGCAGGGAGGGAGTTCCAGGCGTGCAGAGCAGCGAGGGAGAAGGGACGAAGGTGGTTTGGGGAGCAGGGGAAGCGTGGGAGGGTGAGGGAGGGGATGGAAGAGGAGTGGAGTGCTCTAACAGGGGGTTCAGAAGGAGATCAGGACAGAGAGGTAGGGGGGAGAGAGGTTGTGAAGGGCTTTTGTAGGTGAAGATGGGGAGCCAGTAGAGAGAGGAGAGGACAAGCTTTGGAAGCTCATGTAAAGCACTTTTAACTAGACTGTGAGGTGTGTACACGCATGTATACCTTTTTTTAAAAAGGAAGAAAAAGTACCTATTATATGCTTTAGGAACTTGCATTGCTGCTATGGTTAATTAATTTCATGATATTTCATTTGGATGACAGACAGTTCCTTACTCAATTTGGTAACGGATGCCAGAAAACAGTGTTCAGATGGTGTCAGTTTAATTCTGCACATATATTTTGTGAATCCCTGAACTTGCAGATCAGAAACTCTGCTATAGAGTGAAATTCAGTCACTCTCTACCATCTATGGCTTCAATCAAGAATACATTTTTAAAATCAACTCTCAAAAAATAATTTGTTTCTTCTTCAAGTTGTCATATTTTTCTGCCAGCAATCAGGCTTGAGGTATGTAAACAAAGAGGAGAGAATCAAACAAATGCCACTTTACCAATTTTTCATAACTAAAGAGCAGGCAGATGTGTCAGGTTAAAAACTGAACTACGCCTATAGTCTCTTTCTACAGGTTGTAACTGGGATTTTATTTAAATCTAGAAGCATCTGCCTAGAATGTTTTTGGAAATTTCCCATTTGGTGCAATCTGGTAAAATGCACAAGCAAAAAAATAAATAAACCTGTCCATTAGTTTATGTTCAGTTTTCCCATTGGTGTTAATGACAATATCACTCCGCACCCTCCCCCCCTCCAAATAGGAGATGCTGCTTCAAGCTCCTGTTCTGGATGTTTTGGTTACCTGTCAGTCCAAGGGCCAGGTCATTCCTCTTCCTCAGTAATGTTCCCCAACAACTCCTCTCACCCATGTTTTGTGTGTTCTCAGCTGACAAGCCAGAAGTGAATTGGCGTACAGGCCACTATATTTTTAGTTTTATCTTCAGCTTCATTGATAAATGCTTTATTTTAGCAGGGTATAAAATTTGAAGGTGTTTGGGTGCTATTGGTGCTCAGAAAATGAGGCTGGCGACTCGTTCAGGGGTGTAATGGGGCAAGAACAGTTTAATATCAGGATAAAGTCTGGCGATTGAATTTTTTATTTATTTTTTTGCTCCTGGAGTTTGATCTGAAATTTCATGCCATGATTTTAGTACAGGGAGAAGTTAAACCGCACCCAAAGCAGCACATGAAAGTGGTGCCATTCTTCAAAACATTAGTTTTGTGTATTTGATGAGTTGAACAGAGAAATGTTGCTGTAACAGTTTGTTTTAGGAATCTTGGATGCAACTTGTAACAAAAATACCAGGGTATTAAATTTTTGCAGTGTTGTAAATTTCAACTTGATGGTGCCCCTTTCAGGCCTCTAGCACCAGTGCAATGAAGAGAACAGAACAACTAGTGTTTGGTTCTCTTAGCACTGCTAAAGAACGACTAGTGTAGAGGCAGAACTAACTCACCTATTTAGATAAATTAGGCATTGGTAAGCACTGGCAGTGAAAGAAATATACAATCCCCAGTGTGAACTCAAAACAGGATATGACCCCTGGTGTCTATTTTAATTTATTTTGCCTGGCCACAGAAGAAGGTGAAGCATTTTGAGGTCAAGGACATTCTCATTGGTAGGCATAATAGAAACTCAGGACACATGCTTATTCCCCTCGAAGTACGAATACCACTTACAGCCGTTTTCTTTCAGAAAGTTTAAGTCTTTGGGTACTTTTAAAAACCAGACCTTGAGGCTCATTCATTGCTGTAGTGATTCAATTTGTTTTTGTCTGATTTCATATAACAATTGATTGCAAGTACAAAAGAAATCCAGATTTCTTTTAAAGTGATGTATGCATTAAATCATCTTCAGGATCACTAGCACCATTAATGAATAACCAAATACATTCACATCCAGATGAACATACAGCACTCAGCAACACACTTTTACAGGTCAATGGGTTTTCCATAGAGCTATTACGGAGAACTACTTCTAAAGTACCTTCTCAAATACGCTTGTCTAAGTCAATATGTCTACTGCAAAAGAAAGCTGTTGGGCAATAAATAAAGCAGGCTATTAGACAAGCTATTTATTTATTTATTTGACACCATTTATGGCTCTGTATTCCTTTTCTGGTATAGCTCACAATACTTTTACCACACATCACCCTTCAAAAAAGAAACACTATTCAAAGAAGTTAAACCTTACAAAATTGATTTTGTTTGCAAATTAACAAATATGGCCCTTTTCACACAGACACGGATACAATGGGAGTTACATTTTATTATACATTTATTATACATTTGTTGCAGGGTACAGATAGAGCAAACCTGTATAATAAACATGCATAATAAAATGTAACCCATTTTATCAGTGTTAGTGTGTCTTGTGTGAAAAGGCTCCCAGGTTTTAAAGGGACCCACGAAACTCAGTACAAATCACCCTAATGTTTATTAATTAATATACTGAAGCCAACATTTTTTATCAAGTCTAGTATTGTTTTAAAAGCATCATTCTGGGAACCAGTACCTACAACAAATTTCACAAACTAAGAATTTAAAAGAGTCTCCCTAGTAATGTCAGTTCCACATTGAATGAAGTCTAAATATAGTAGGACTTTTTTCAGATCTACTGAACAACAGGTTTTTTTTGTTTTGTTTTATGGGTTTTACAAACCAACCCCCCACACATCATGATATTTAAATTTTTGTTTCCACACTGAATTGTAGTACTTTGTAGCATTCCTAATATGTTATGATAAATCCTGGAAATGCATGAAAATTGAAAATACAGCACTTTGCTGATCTGTAACAGGGCCATTATCAGGGTCCATTTGGAACTAGTTGTTTTAGAATCCAACTCAGTATGATCTTGTTCCCCAATTAGATGGGTTAACAATTCCTAAAAAAAAGTTTACACTCCAAGTAACTTTCTATATCCTCCGACAAGCTTTCTTTACAATTAACTTTAAAACAAATCCAAAAGTTCAAGTAGTACTGGTATGTAACAAAGTTACATACCTAGTCAGCATCTTCATTTCTGCCAATCAATACAAGATGTGAGAATTAAAGAAGCAATGCAATTAAATGCATATCTGATACCAAACCAGAAAGCCTGTTCTAGCCTTACCAGAAAATTTTAATAAGGTAGCATTTTTAGTTTCTCACGACAGCTTAAACTTATCAATACATTGATCACCATTTACAAAATTACACACTCTTTCCTAATATATTGGTCTTATCCTTTATTAACACCAGTATAATGCAAACATCAACCTACCATTCCCACCCCAAATTACCAAAAGACAACCTTGAATGTAAGCTACAAGAAAGCAAGATACAAGAATGAGTTGGAGGGGTAGGAGAAAAGTTATCAACCAAAAGAGAAGAGCAACGTCAGGTAAGATTCATGCTCTTGAAAGTCAACTGGAGCTTCCAAGGGCCTGCATGCAGCATATTCATATACCCTACATTATAGAAGCCAAACCAAAGGAAAGGAGGTCGTAGCATTTGGGCAGGATCTGGAATTAAAGTTGGAGCTGGAATGAAAATACATTTCTGGCTGTCACTACTACTGAAGAACTCTAGCAATAAATCCCATAAATCTCAGACTGCAAATCACCCTGACAACTGAAAGACATATGCATAACAAGAGCATCACAACCCCTATTAATTTTTCACCCACTGCCAACATGCATCAAGTTGGGCTCGCCTCCTCCCCCCACAGCTCCGTTCGCTTGCCCGCTGTCAGGGCTGGGAGCCAGACTGCAGAGACTCCACACTCCTCTCGGTGGCAGAGGGAGAGGAGGCGGAACCACCATCTTCCCTGCAGCTTCTGGGAGAGGGGCGCTGGCCCCAGCAGGGGTTCTTCAGCAGCGTGCCTGCCAGCATCGCCACAGCTGTTACACCAGAGCGAGCTGGGAGCCATCTGGGCTCACCTGCACCCCCCCAGCACTGTCTGCGGCTCCGCTCGCCTGTTGTTGGGGCTGGAAGCCAGGCTGCAGGGACTCTTAAAGCAGGGATCTGGTGTTGGGAGTGGTGTTGTGATCGCAGAAGAGGATAGTCTTGGGGGACTTCCACATCCACACCGATCTTGGGGGTGCAGAGCGTGAGTTCATAGCCGCCATGGCAACCACGGGCCTGTCCCAAAGGGTCAGCAGCCCAACACACCAGGGGGTACATACCTTAGACCATGTGTTCTGCAGCGGCCTTGAGGCGGGGGAGATATCAGCTGTGCCCTTGTCATGGATGGACCATTACCTCCTGCAGGCCCCTCTCCTGGCACACTTTTGCCCCTGGAGGGGTATGGAACCTATTCGAATGGTCCGCCCCCGTAGACCGATGGAACCAGAGTGGTTCCGGGAGGCTTTGGGGGAATATACCCTCTGATCTGGCAGGCTGTCCCATGGATGGCTTTGTCGAGCTGTGGAATGTCTTGCTGACGGAGGCCATTGATTGGATAGCTCCAAGACGTCTGCTTCCCAGGTGGCAGGACCGCAGGCCTCCCTGGTTTTCGGAGGTGCTGAAGCAGGAGGGAAGGCAGTTGGAGCGATGGTGTCGGTTGGAGCCGACAGGTTGCGGCACAGAGTGAGTTTATGAGCCTATGCTGTTGCTATGCGGACAGCAAAGGAAGACTTCTTTGCTGCTCTTATAGCGTCCGCTAAATCCCGTCCAGTGGAGCTCTGTTCCGGGTGGTGCGGGGGCTGGTCAGTTCGACCTCCCTCTACCTTGGAGTGGAGTCATCTAGTGCCCGTTGTGACTTGCATGCAGATAAAATTGCTCCGATTCACCATGGCTTTGACACTGCATTTTCTGCAGTAGGGCAATTGGAGGTTATGGAGGCCCCGCCTTACCTTTGTTTGTGGGATCAGTTTCAGTTGCCAACGCAGAGGATGTTCTTCATGCTGTCAGGGCCACCTGTTGTGAACTGGACCATTGCCCGCCCTGGCTGGTTAAGGCCTGCCGAGAGACAATGGGGCTGTGGCTGGCAGGGATGGTCAATGCCTCCCTTAGGGAGAGCAGGGTATCAGGCTACCTTAAAGAGGCAGTGGTGCAACCCCTGCTCAAGAAACCATTGCTTGACGTTGACTCCCTTGCCAGTTATTGGCCGGTCTCTAGCCTTCCCTTTTTAGGGAAGGTTATTGAGCAGGTGGTGGCCCAGCAGTAACAGGAGCATCTGGATCGTGTCGGTTTTCGTGATCGCTCACAGTCAGGGTTTCGTCCAAGATATGGCACCAAGACTGCACTTGTGGCGTTGGTTGACGATCTTTGCCGAGAATTAGACAAGGGCCGTTCGGCCCTGTTGATTCTATTAGATCTGTCAGCGTCATTTGATACCGTTGATCATGAGATGTTGGTGATGCGCCTGCGGGACCGTGCAGGGGTGGGTGGTATGGTTCTTAACTGGTTCCGCTCCTTCCTGGCCGGAAGAATTCAGCGAGTGGTACTCTTGTGATTATTTTTCATCACACTGAGACCTCTTGTGTGGAGTCCCACAGGGTTCGGTCTTGTCTCCGCTCCTGTTCAATGTGTATATGCAGCCGCTTGGCGAGGTGGTCAGGAGGTTTGGTGTGCGGTGTCATCAATATGCTGAGGACACCCAGCTCTACTTCTCTTTTTCATCAGACCCAGGCCTGGCAGTCTCGGTGTTCAACGGGCGCTTTGTGGCTGTTGGAGATTGGATGAGGGTAAACCGACTGAAGCTGAATCCCAACAAGACGGAGGTAATGCTGATGGGTAAGGCAGCAGGGGTAACAGCACCCATCAATGATGGGATCTACCCTCTGCTGATTCCCCAGGTACGGAGTCTGGGGGTGCTCCTTGACTCGCAACTCTGCTTGGATGCTCAGGTGGAGGCTGTGGCAAGGAGTGCCTTCCGCCAATTACATCTGGTGTGTTGGCTTCGGCTGTATGTTTCGGACTCTGACCTGGCCACCATCATCCATGCCTTCATCACCTCTAGACTTGACTACTATAACGTGCTCTACATGGGGCTACCTTTTCTGATGGTACGAAGACTGCAGCTGGTGCAGAACACGGCAGCCCATCTCCTGGTGGGATTGGGCCACCGGGAACATATTACAACGGTTCTTCGGTCTCTGCACTGGCTGCCTGTAGTCTTCCGGGCCTGATTCAAGGTGTTGGTGCTCACCTACTAAGGCAGTGGGCCTTCTCGATGGCTGCCCCACGGCTGTGGAACACCCTGCCAGTGGAGGCCCATTTGGCCCTGATCTCCCCTCATTTCAACACTGTTTTAAGGCATGGCTGTTCTGCCTGTCCTCGGGGAGGGGGGGGAGGGAGAGAATGTGTTAGGGTGGTGGGTGGTTGGGGATATTTCTATTCCTCCCATTTGGTAATATTTTCAAGTTTTTCTAATGTTATAATTTGAAATGTTGTTCGCCGCCCAGAGCTGCCTGTAGCAGGATGGGCGGGCTACAAATGTTTTAAACAAATAAATAAATAAAATAAGTTACCTTTACCTGGAATGAGACTAAGCTAGGCAGCTTCCAGTTCCCTAAATCAGCTAGGTACTGGGAAAGCAAGGAATATTGATTTTGATAAATGATGCATAATGGAGAACATTAACATACTGACAACACTGCTACCCATGCTATTCCATCATCTCCCTTTTGGCTTCACTTAGTAAATCACCTGATAAGAGCTATTCTGAATTAGAAGCAACTACCCAACTCCAGAAAGGAGAAAAAGAAAAAAGCTACCTTAAGAACACCCCACTCTATACAACCCTGACAGATCAAAAACAAACCATCATCACATGCTGAAACGTATTGAAGGTTAGCAGTGAATCCCATAGAAGCAATCCAGACATTCATCCTCAGCCCTAGATTCACACTTCCTTGTAAGTTTTGTTCTTCTCCTTACTGAACATGCTACATCTAACCATCTCATCACCATCCTTTACACCACTTTTCTATGACAATTTTCACTTTCCCTTGCCCCATTCCAATACCTCCTCTGCCTAAAAATAATGCAAACATAAATTTACTTTAGAATATATATAGGAAGGCACAGGGTGGGAAGGATGATTTGCAGCTTTACTTCACTAAGTTCCATACATTTTTTTCTTCCATTTCCTCTCATATTCTCCCATCTACTACCCCAGCCACTGGATTCGTTGCTTTCTGTGTTTCTGTCTAATTTTAAATTGTAATGTTCTTGAGTAGAGATTTACTTTGTCCGAGATTCTCTCAGACACTTTGAGACACTAAGGATGTTTTCAGAAGTCACGGTGCCTACTGCCACCACAGACTTACCTGAGCAGCAGTGGGAGCAGTCACTCCTAACAGCAGCTGGGCCAGGAGCAGGGTTATGCACGGACATGCATCCACCCAGCGCTGCCCCCACGCTGCATGCAGCAACCCACCCACCCGGCTGATGGGCAGCCACAGCGACTGCCGTGGCATCCGGTCCCCCCACCACTCCAGATCAGGTCCAAATAAAGCAGGCTTTACTCCGGGTCCAGCAGCCAGATCCTGACTGTGGTGGGGGCTAGTCCAGACTGAGACTTGGGGACTTCCCCCAGTCACAGTCCAGGCTAGCCCTCACCACCGTCGGGATCCAACCCAGGGAAACATTTGGCAGATGCATTTGAACGCGACGATGGCCCCCAGTTGAATCCATGCTAAAGCAGGTTAACCCGTGCCACTGTCACATTTGAACACACCTTAAGATTACAATCAACAGACCCCACCCACCCACCCATGGAGCTCCAAATGATGCACTTTTCTTCCTATGTCTACAAAATAAGTCAGCTGTACCAAAACAGGTTCCAGAAATGCATTTTCCTCTTCACCCTGTCAATTACCTAAGAGCAAGCAACACGTGAATAAAGCATGCAACAAGTGCATGCTTTATTCTTTAATAAATAAAGAGAGAAGACAAACCACCACACATTACTACAGCTAGAAGTGGAAGGATATTTTTAAACTACTGAAAAGCTGCAACATTTGGGTGGTACAGTTACCAGGCTTAATTGCTGTAACCCGCTCTGAGCCTTAGGGGGAAGAGCAAGTTATAAGTTCAAATAAATATGTAAATAAATAATTCCGTCCCAAACAACAACTGAAAGATGCCAGCAGAGCCATTAAGACTTCACAAAACAGTCCACCTCTAAATAGGGCAAACAAGTAATATTTCTGATGAAGAGACTTTAGATTTCATGATTGCCAGAGATGTGCTGCTCTACTTTACTTTTCAAATAAAAGAAAAGCAGTCCTTTAACAACTATTTCCCTATATTGTAATCCAGAGATTGAGGCTGCTTTTAAACGAGGGCGCGCTGAAGCGCCTCCCAAACGCCGCATTAAAGCAAAGCCGCCGGAAGTGACGTTCTCCCCGTTGCCGGCGGCGGCTGGAGACACGGGGCTTTGCAGCGGCGCGTTCTTAAGACTTCAATTATCTGGCTTAAGAACGCGCCGCTCCAAAGCCCCGTGTCTCCAGCCGCCGCCGCCGGCAACGGGGAGAACGTCACTTCCGGCGGCTTCGCTTTATCGCGGCGTTGAGGAGGCGCTTCAGCGCTCCTCGTTTAAAAGCAGCCAGAGTGTGGTTGCCATGTTGGTCCCAAATGACAGACACACAAAGTGGTCCAACAACAGATATTATTTGAACCAACTCTTGTTGGTGGAAATAAGCAAGCTTTCGGGCCACACAGGGCCCTTCCTCAGGCATGTAGCATAGCCAGTAGAAATATATAAACTGAGCCAACATAGAGCAGTTATATATGAGGGGGCATGGAATGGGTGGGAGTGGATAGAACAAGGTGGGAGGGAGATAAAGAGCGAGATGTGCCAGACATTTAAAAACAGACATTTAAGATTACATATTGGTGTAGAAGACTTAGGCCCTTTTCACACGAGATGCCCCACCTATCTCCATGCAGTTTTACTGCGTGGAGATAGGCACCCGTGGGAATGCCGCAGCATTTGGGTGAGGGTGCGTGCGCACTCCCACGCTACACCCATCATCCACACATGGAGCAATGGGGTCCAATGCCAGTTGCTCCGTGGGTGGAGATAGATGTGTATCTGTGGGAACGGGCGCACACTCACCTCCACTCACCATGGGCGCACATCCATTCTGCCTGCCAGCCAGCCACCCACCCACCGTGGCCCATTTGAAAAGGGCCAAACAAATATAATAGTTAGTGTTAAACACACAGAGAGGGCAAACATGTGTTGGTGATATAGTTATCAGAAGGGAATACGCATATCAGAGCAACTAGGTTCACAGTAACAAAGGTTGGTACAGAGGATAACAAATTACAAATGCAGTAGACTAACAGATATTTGCAGTGGCTGGAAAAATATAGGTCCTTGTTAAGTCCATTATTTTTGGTGTCAAAGTTTACAGATTTTTGTAGTGGTTGGAGAAGTGTATCTCCTGCTCCTCAGGAGGGTAGATGGTTGAGCACAGGTGGTGCTCAACTTCTGCCAAAGCCGACCAACTCCAGCATAGATCATTTTTGAAGAACTATGCCGTGGCTGCAGTGGCAGTGAAGGAAGTTTTCTTTGCTGCTGCCATAGCAACTGCAAAGTGCCATCCAGCAGAGCTCTTCTGGGTGGTGAAAAGCCTGCTAAAACCTGGCTGTCTCCACCTGGAGCTACAGTTATCAGTTGCCTGCTGTGATGAGTTTGCCTCCTACTTTGGATATAAAGTTGCTCATATTTGGCTCCATTTGGGCACTGCTAGTTTGGGTGCAGAGTCAGAGTTTGGGGCTCAGGAGGCTCAGTCCTGTCAAATTTTCTTGGATTAACTTCGATTGGCTTAGTCCACCACTCGACTTGGGAGGGCAGGGTGCTTGACTGCCGCAAAACTGTATTGTCCGACCTCTGCTGAAAAAACACTCTCTTGACATTGACTCCCATGCTAGCTACCGCCTCATTTCTAATCTTCTCTTTTCAGGGAAGGTTATTGAATGGATGGTTGCCTCTCAGCTTCATTTCAATGCTATTGGATTTCTGGACCCATCTCAGTCAAGATTTTGCCCTGGGCATAGCACCGAGACTGCATTTGTGGTTTTCATTGACAACCTCCATTTGGCAACTGGCCAGGGCAGTTGTACCCTGCTGATTTCATTACTCAGCAGCGGCTTTTGATAAGTTTATTTAATTTATTTATTTACATTTATTCGCCACCCACTCATGCCTATGGCATCTTGGGGCGGCTGACAAAACAAAATACTAAAATTCAATTAAAAACATAAAAAGTTCCAGCAATAATTAAAAATATCTTCAATAAAGTTGATCATGGGGTGTTGTTGGCACAGCTGAGTGACCCAGCTGGGGTTCACGAGACTGCTCTTGAGTGGTTCCACTCATTCCTGGCTGGGAGGACACAGAGGATGGTGATGGGAGGTGGTGCACTGTCCCCCAGGAGATCTGTCATGGGGTCCTGCAGGATTTCATCTTGTCCCCGTTCCTGTTCAATGTGTATATGAAGCCCCTGGGCAAGGTTGTACAGATTGACAATGACACCACACTTCCTTCATTTCATCTGACCTAGGTCCTGCAGTCTCAGTGCTTACAACACAGTGCATGGCTGAGGGACTGGATGCAGGCGAGATGACTGAAGCTGACTGAAGTCAGACAAGACTGAAGTGATGATGATTTGGCAGGTCATGTGACCTAGGAGACAAAGAAACCCATGTTACCGATGAGGTTCAGCCTTCTTTGGGTCACTCAGGTTTGTAGTCGTTGCGTGCTCTTGGATCCACTGCTGTGCCTGGATTGTCAGGTTGCAGCGGTGGCCAGGGGTGACAAGGCTGCACGCTTTTTTAAAATCAGATTTTGATTTGATCACCACCATCTCCGTGTCTTTGAAACCTTGATGCTAAATTACAGCAACACGCTCTACATGGGGCTCCCCTTGATGACTATTCAGAAACTGAGTTGATGCAGAATGTGGCAGCCCATCTTCTGTCGGGGCCAGGTTGCTGGGAATGCATTACATCGGTGCTCCAAAGTCTGCACTGGCTGCCAGTAGCTTTCTGGGTACAATTCAAGGTGCTGGTTTTGATATATGAAGCCCTAAATGGCTTGGGCGCCAAATATCTGAAAGACAGTCTCCTCCTTCATGTCCCATCATGGCGTCGGAGGTCAACCGGGAGCACCCTCTTTCAGGTACCAGCTACCCGTGAAGTTTCTACAGCAAGGGCATGCAGAGAAGCACTCTTGGTGGCTGCCCCACAATTATGGAACTCTCTTGGAAGTTCATCCAAGCCCAACCCTGTTCATCTTCTGGAACTCAATGCACAACTTCTCTATTTGGTCAGGTGTTCAGCAGTCAGAGACAGGTTTGGACAGGGTTAGGGTTAAGTGGATTTTTTTAGATTGATTTCAAGACTTATTGTTTTTATTGATAGATAGCCATCCCGAGCCTTTTTATGGGATGGGTGGCAAATCAATAACAACCACCACCTTTATTTTTATATAGCACCCCCTGCCATGAAACTCGGAAAACTTTACATATAAAAATTTAACACAACTTTTAATCCTCACAACAACCCCGTGAGGTAGGTTAGACTAAGAATATTGTGACTGGCCCAAGGTCACCCAGTGAGTTTCTGGTAAAGACTTGAACTGGGGTCCCCCCTTATCTCTCGGTCCAAATACTGCACACTTACCCATTACACTACACTGGCTCTCTGTATTTAAATATACATTTAAAAAAACAAATATCCAACCTCTTTGTAGCTGGAAAAATTATGAGTCTAAGGCCTTGCCCATACACAGTTAGCTAAAATGGTGTAACCATTTGTGGACACACACATTGATTTAAAGTCAGCTGTAACAGTGAACAGTCAAATGGATTTAAGTCAATAAGCAGATGAGAAGACTTTCTTTTTCACAAATTATTCAACTACAGCTTACTGTCAGATTTCACAAATGTTTCATTTTACCTATGCTTGTCTCCTTCCCGCAAAGACCTGCTATAATGTTAGCTATTACTGTAAATTTACATTAAAAATGCTGAATAATGGAACCGAGGTAATGGAGAAGCTTTACATTAAGGTAATCAATCCCACATTATTTCCAGTTTCTATGTCTAGTTTCAGTAGGCTGAGATTTAAACTGCAACAAATCGAGAGCTCTTCTCAATGAAAACCACATGCAGCTATCAAAAATGGTCATTAAAGCATATTTTTGAATCCTAGAGAGAAATAAGTTAAAAGGAAATGTATTGTATTCCCATTTCTACAAAAATCAGTGAAAACTAACTGCATAAATTATATTAAATGAGGAACATTACTTCACATTTACACAAACTCCCGTTTACTAAATTATGTAAAGGGCGAAAATATAATCACAGTGAACTGATATACAATTATGATATGATTATGTTACATTTCCCCTCTTGGTGCAATTTGATAAATGTGAGTTTATGTAAATGTGAAGCGATGTTCCACAGGTAATGCAATTTAATTTTCTATGCCTTGAAGTAGAAATATCACCAAAAAGCCAGAGTAATGCAGTAGGGCAAGAACAGCCTATTGTCATAAGCATAAAAACAAGATGCCAGAACAGGGAAGCTCTTCCAGACTACTGCAGCTAGATTTAAACTCACTTCATTTTAAAAGGAGAAAAGTGCAGATTATTCTTTTTGCTAAAGATTCCTTTTGCTTTAAACCTGCGGCTCACCGTGCATTATAGGGATCCGTTTATGGCCCAACTGCTCAATCTCTCAGTCCCAAAATGTCAAGCAACATCCAAGTCATCCTCACATGCTCAATCTCCTCCCTCTCTGAACATGCTAATTACATGCGACGGAAAGGCTGCTCAAGAGAAGGACAAATTGAAAGGTTGCAAAATCCCTTTGTACCTATACTAGAACAGAAATCAACAGGGTCCCTTTTGGAGAAGCTACCTCCATTGCTCTCAGAAAACAGTGATTTGAGTGCTGCGCCCTCCATGTTTGAAGATTAGGCACAGTCAATATTGAACTATAGACTAGACCAATGCTTATTCTTCCAGACCAATGGGAGAATGGATACTTACGAAGAATACGTGCAGGCTAATAAGTTCTGTTCAATGTGATCAGCAACTAATTACTGAGATATCCAGTTTTGACGGGACAAAGTTAAAAGACCAAACTATAATTACTATTTTTGTTACCATATTTCAGTGTTTTAAAATTGACTTCAAAGTTTTACTAAAATCCACAGGAATGTGAAGTACAAGGAGGCTGATGAAAAGACTTCAGGTTTTTATAATTAGATGTCTGAGTATTTAGACATTATATATGGCCTGAAAGGACAACAAATGAGCTGCACTGAGCACTGAAACCATTATTTAAAAAAACAGAAATTGATCAAGCACATTCTGAGGAAGCCAGATAACAATACTATGAGACAAGCCCCAGAGTAGGGGCCTCTAGAGAAAGCGAGAAGGGTAACATCCCACAAGGCCCGGAGAAGAGGAATACCATAACCAAAAAGGAGATTAGTCTGATCTACATCAAGGACAAAAAGTGAGCCAATACCAGAATAGTGTGAATAATCACCAAAGCCCGATAAATTACTATGCTTTGGTTGCTTGTCAAATAAAATACCGTTTTGAGCTCTAAGCTGTACAAGACACAGAAGATGAAACACTGCCCCAAATTACCATCTATATTTTAAAACAAACACGTAAACCCCTCTCGGAAAACTAAGAAAGGTTTTCACTTCTGAATATCATGTGTCATTTTAGAAATGGGTGGCCGTGTTAACCGTCTAATTTTTGTGGTCTTTCGCTAGCTTAACTACTCTGACATTCGAAATTTTAGGTTTAAAACCATGCTTACACTTTAGGGTTCTCAGTATTTAACATGTTTAAATACATGCTAGCTGGTCATGGTCAGTGTGGACAATGCTATAGAGTTTCACGTACAGGTTAACTAGATAGCAGCTACGCTTTACTACCTGTTAACTAGATATCTTTGCTTGTTAATACTGTTTTACTTAAGCAGCTATCACTTGCTAACTGGTAGGCTAAATCAGTGCCCATTATTATATCCCAAAAGGCTATTCTGATTCAGATCCAAGTTTCAGACAGTGTATCGTTTCAGCATAAGCAGCTAACATAGCTTGCAAGGCAAAAAGCAGCAAAATATAGAGCTCATTTATTTTGACTGTCTGCGAGTCTGCTAAATTATATATACCCATTATTTAATACATGTAGTAGAATCAGAAATATTTTGCTAAGCCTCTCTAAGTACACTAGAGCAGGGGTGGGGAACCATTTCTGGCCCGGGGGCCACAATGGTAATTTGAAAATAGATCAGGGACCACATTAAAAAAAATAACTAAAGAAATAAAAAGTTTGTGCTTAATAAATAAATACAAACTTTAAGCTTCCAGGAACTGGAAAGGGGCCAAATAAAAACAAGCCATAGCCACATGTGGACCCTTGACCTGGAGTTCCCTACCCCTGTTTTATTCCTAAACAAGATGTGTATCATCTTGCCTGCAAACCCAAGATTTACTGACTTTATAAAATAAAACATTTCTTGATAAACTTAACACTCACTGCTGGATGTCTGGAGCCACAGCCACACTGCCTCCTCTTGCACACATACTGATCCTTCAGCCACTTACACACGCCAGCCACGAACACAAATCAGCTGCATACATGCATACCCACATACACACAGCCAGCCATGCACACACTCTGTGCCACTCAATAACTCTCCCTTCCCCCCACTCCTGGCCAGCAAGCCTGTCTAAAATAGCATTCAGCCCCAGGAATTTGAAAATCAAACTTCCCCGGGAATGTCAGCAGCACAACACAGCTCCTTCCCTTCCCATCTGCCAAGGTAGGGGGAAGCAGCCCCTCCACACTCCACTCTGCGTTCCCCAGCAAGGAGGAGGATGACCCATCGCTGGGGAGCAGAGTCCGTCCCCTGAGGCAAGCACAGCAGGTACTTATAGCACTGATGCGCTCAGTGCCAAACCCATGTTCTGTGCACCACACAAAGGGAATGGAAGCCAGTGTCTCAAGTACCTTAAAACCGGAGAGGCTCCTGGGCATCCCCCTTCGGAGCTTTACTGGGGACACACCTACATGCCTGCAATCGTGGGCTACCCACTCCCAGCAGCTCATCTTGGGAGGTTCCAGGAGCAGAGGCGCAGCAAAGAGGACAGGGCTCCCTTCCCCAAAGCTGGGAAGTGCCAGGAGGTAAACAACTGGAAGACTTCGGCTCAGGGAAAGAAGGGGTGGGGGGGGGTTGATGATCTTTCCCAGCAAACCAAACTGGCACAGGAAGGGCAGATTGCCCATCCCCCGGCTGGTTGCTTTCCTGGACAAGGGTAAGCAAAGCAAAGCTTGGAGTGACACCTGAAACCAGGCTGCATTCACTCTGCACAGGGGCATAGCTAGGTTGGAACGGGCCCAGGTGCAAGAAATAGACTGGGACTCCATGTCACCGTCCTCCTCTCCCTCCCTCTGCTCTGTTCGCTGTGGCCGAGCCTCACCCTCCCTCTGCTTGCTGTGCCCGAGCCCTGAAGGCTGCGGCTGCAGTGCCTGTCTCATGCTTGTTCCATCCTGTGACATATGCCGGGTGGGTCCCACGTGCACCACACTGCAGGCACTTCTGCTCAGTTCAGTCTGCCCAGCCGCGCTGCAACGGGAAAGGATTTGTACCCCTTCTTCCGCCAGCTTGGGCTCCAGGACAAATGTCTCATCTGTCCCTATGACAGCTATGCCCCTGACTCTGCAGGAGCAAACTGAAGCTTTCCATGAGCTGGGAGAAGCCGGGTACTGAAAGAGGCTGCGCCCACTGCCTCAAAACGTTTAAAGACGCACCACACTGCCCTGCCCAAGGAAAGGGCTGGGAAAACAGACACAAAATAAAGGGCAGTGGAGAGGGAGGTGCAACATGCAAAAAGAAAGATTTTACTTGGGGGCCAGCTTGAGCCGAATGAGGTGAAGTCTGCAAAACACTGGGAAGGCGAGCTGGGCTGGAGGGGGCTGAGGCACAGAGAACCAGGAGGAAGATCTTATCTGTCTGCCCCACCCCATGGTGCTGAGCCCTGCTCTACCCCCGAGAGCTCTACCCTCCAGGCACGTGTGCCTTTCCCCACTTCAGCAGCAGACACTGAGGTCTTCCACGTAGTGCACAGGACACTTCTCTCCAGACTATTGCTTCCTTCCGGGCTCCCTTCAATGCAGCTGCCTTGAGAGATTGTGAGCCACTCAATCAAAGCAGGTGGGTCATATTGAATGGGAGCCAGGAGGAATCAGCAGAGACTGGAGAGAAGAGCCCTAGGGGCTGGATGTGGACTGCGAGCCAGAGGTTCTCCACCCCTGCACTAGAGTAAAGCAAACACCCTGTTATGTAAAAGGACCCAACTTGTAAGGACTTAGTTTTTCAAACTCTTATTTCTGTTAACTGCCTGCATAATATCCAGTAGCACTCTTCCTTCTATTCCGACTTCCATAATTATTTTGAATGGAACACATGAGCTTGACTCATTTTGACATACTAAAATCACATTAGCACTACACTTCTGCTCAGGCTTTATTGAGAGAACTCATTTCTGCAATGCACTGTAAAATCCTATACAATGAAAGTCAGAGCAGAGTTACCCATTTCTTATAATTTGCAACACCCACAGTCCCACTTTAGAGTGTAGTAATTGTCCGAAAAGTGACTTCAAGATTTGGCAATTTTTTTTACTGAGGGGATTTACTGGATTTCAGCATTTGAGTCATAATGACTTAGCGAACTAGCAAATTCAAGCTTTTTACCACTGCTCATACTCGGCACAAAGCCAATACTACTACAGCAGAGAAAGCTGCACCTTACAACCTAAAATATTAGCTACATTGGTGTTCAAGAATATTTATAGTTCCTAACTATGAACAAGGAAGAACAAATTTATTTTGATTTATTTAATTTTAATTTTATACTAACTTCATATTCCAACGATGACAGGGCTGGATTTTGAGCCATCATCTGTGATTGAAAAAAACAAGACGCAGCTGATGACGCTTTTAACCCCACAGCCACATTCAGAGCTACAAGTTTGTTTCCCCACTGTAAGTTAACAAAACGTACGTTCCCCCCCCCCCCCACTTGGGTAACATGGGCAAGCACCCTTAGTGTTTTTCAAGATGTATTTGACGAATGGTTTACAGATATTTTCCTCTGTAACCACATTTTGAGACTTCAATATATCATTTCAGAGAGTTCAGCTTCCCTGTCCTGTCCCCTTTGCCCTCCACCACAGACTGTCAGAGGGGGGCTACTTGTTGAACCCGGAGTCCATCACCCAGCAGAGACCAGAGACCTTGGAAGATAGTTTTCTACCTAAGGACTCTGTAGGTTATTCCCCAATTACTCAGTCCCTAGTAGGCTCCTCTATGGCCGTCTTTAGCTAATCAGACAGTTACCTCCTACCTCATTGATTCCCCCTACGGATACCTCTAGGACTTTGTTGCCCAATCCTTTTAGTGATCCCACACCATTAAACGCAACTGTTGTGGTACCTTCAGTTGTTAGTAGGGCTTTTTCTGGCTCCTTGAATTCACAGTACCGTTCTCAATGTCCTATAGTACTAAGTCCCCGGATAGTTAGTTATCCTCTCTCCTTTCAGCTGGGGACTTCTTCTTCAAGGTCCTCTATTTTAGATGAGCTGGCAGCTGTGGACATTTGTCGGGTTGCTGTTCAGGAATCCAGGGAGATGGTTTAAAGTAAATTTTTTCTGTGCGCGCTCTTGTGATAGGGTAACCTTTTTTGAATTTGGGTTAATCCCGTAGGCCAATAAATTATATCTTTATATGGTTAGATTAATGTATTGATTAACTTTATTGTTCCAATATTTGAATTATCATGTCTGTTTAGGGCCATTGGGTAATTGTATTTTTGTTATTTAAATGGGATTCATACAAATCTATCTTGGATAGAAGTTGAATTTATTAAAACCTTTGTTGTGCTTTTAATCCCTAGGGATATAGTCATATTTAGATTTAAACTATTATTTAAAATATTGTTTAGATTTTTTGAGTTAATTTTTATCTGAGGAGTGTGTGTGTGTTTTGTTTGTATTTATTGTGTATGCAATGGCCTCAGGCTACACAAATAAATTACTGAATATATCATTTCATGATCCCAGGTAGCCAAGAAATGCAAAGTACATCAAATATCAACCAGGACTGTGACCCCATCTAGGTGGCACTATACACTTGGTGTCCTGACCCATAGCTGGGAACCTTTATACAAGACATATGCTCTAGAAGATGCATTGTATTTCAATATCAAGTAAAGCAGGAACCCATGTTCACTAAGTTTTCTCCATTGGTGGCAATGGAAAAAATGCAGAGAACACAGTCCCCTAGCACAATCTAACGTATTTACAAAAAATCTTTATGTTCTGACATCTGGATGTCAAGACTTCTACAAGGTGACACTGTACAAAGCTAAAAAAAATATTTCCCGCTGATATCATCTACATTAAGTACAGATTACTGTGATTATTTCTTTTTTTGGGGGGGGAGGGGTAACTGCTACTTGAGAAATGAATGTGTTGTACCACATAAAGGGAAAAGATTATATTAAAAATCAAAACGTACATTTTGTATTGATGATACTTTGCTTTTGTGCCAATTTCAGCTAGCAAATATTTAGGAGATAACTACAAACTAGGGCTGAAAGCAGCAGCTAAATTACTGCTCGCAAGAGATTTCGCCATATACTTGCGAGATCGGGATCTGTTTCTCAACAAGGATGTGATTTCTTGATTCTCACACATTCATTTACTGCTTACCGCATACAGAGGATACCAATTTACATACAGGTTTCTTGTTTCTGCATTTCTGAGCCAATCACTATGTGATTGGCCCATCCCTTAATCTCCCCGCAGTGGCCCTTAACTTCAAACTCCAGTACCTCCAATCAGAATTGTTATTTTATGCTGTCCCTTTGCTTTGACCAACCTGCAACTGGATTGAAGATTAGTACAAGGGAAAATGCAGTTCAAGAAATGTGGTATTGCATTGGTATTACCTGCTGGAATTTGAAATGGATGGCAAAGTAGTAAACGGCAAAGTGGTAAATAAAGAAACAAAATGTCACTCAAGACTTCAACAAAAGGTTCTTGTTTCAACCAAGGCGGTTATGGGATCCTGGATTTCAATGAATTTTCATTTCAGCCCTATTACAAACTTAGCCATAGAGCAAGGTGTAAGTTAAGGCTGTCCCGTTACAAAACCATTTTTTTCAGTTGCTTGTAACTCTGCCAAACTAGTAGCTTACCATGCATCAAGTTTTCTTCTGGTTGATTTTTTAAAGCTTTCAGTTAAATTTTTCATCTGTTTCAAAGAGCAAGATTAAGGAGGAGAACACATTGCTTTCCCACATTTCATTGACAAATTCTGGCATCTCCATACGTTGGAGCCAGGAATCAAAATTTATAAGTAGTGGTGCAGTTGTGTCAGACATGCTCCTTTTTCCATTTCCATGAAATTACACACAAATTTGAGAGAGAAGCAAAGCTCTAAATGCTCAGTAAAGTTCTGGCTGAGTTTTGCAGCACCATTTTCCAATTATTTCCTCTGTACTAGGCATGCCTACGCTGCAAGTGTTATAACCTAAGTGTCATATTGGGTCAAAACTATGGTCTATCGGGTCCAGCATCCTGTCTCCAACAGTGGCCAGCTACAGTAGCTTGAGAGAAGTACAAGTACAGGTCATGCAGGTGTGATCCATCTCCTGCTAACCACTCCCAACTAGGGCTGAAACTCGATGTCAGTGTTTTCGAGTCTCTTGACAAGAATCACGTTTTTCAGCTCATTCTCATTTTCCAGAAGTGGCAGCTTCTTGCTGCCTTTTCGCCAAGAATTCAAAGGCCTTTATAGCTGACAAGAACTGGCCCTCAGCATACCAGGACCAGGGCTTGTCAGTTACAAAGGCTGTATACTCTTTGGACTCTTCCCCCCCCATGCAGAGTTTTTCCAAGGGGATTGGGAGGCTTTTCCGAAGGAACTGCTCTTAGGAAGAGCCTTACAAGCCACTCTTGGCAGCTTGCAAAACCCTGCACGATGAGAAGAGCGCATGCGAAAATCCCCTCCCAAAGCCACTCTTGGCAGCTTGCAAAGTCCTTCAGCAGCGGGAGAGAGGATGGATCCCTGTTCTCCTCCCACTCACCCCCCCACACACACAAATAGGGCTCTGCAAAGGGGCTTGGTGGGCTTTTCCTGAGGGGAAGCAGCCCCGACCCCTACCCACCAGGGCAGCCCCTCAGGAAGCCAGCTTTGCGAAGGACTACTCAGCTTGAAAAGCCGCAAGTAGCTGCCTGGTCAATTTTAGCCTGAAACCAACCAGGCAGTGGCTTGAGGGCTTTGGGACTGTGTTGGCCAGAATCTGGGACCTTTGGCATCACAGTTCTCCAGGCCAGGTCAGCCCCTTGCAAAGCCAGGTCAGTGTGCCCAAACTAGTAAGCATTTATGGCTCTATCCTCTAAGAATTTATCTAGTTCTATTTTAAGCTAGTTATGGTGCTGGCTTTCAACACTTACTCTGGCAACGAGCTCCACGACTGTATTGTCCAAGTGAAAAAATACTGCTATTTATTTTAAATCTACTGCCACTTAACTTCAGAGAGTGTCCCCTTGTTCTCTTATTGCGAGAAAGGGCTAACAGTTCCCTATTTACTTTCTCCACACAGCTCATAATTTTATAAACGTCTATCAAAGCCCCCCTTAATCACCTCTTCTCCAAGCTCAACAGCCCTAACATGTTGAGGCTCTCCTCATATGGAGGTCTATCAGCCTCTCCACATATGGAAGTCGATCCATCCCTTCTATCAGCCTTGTTGACCTTCTCAGAACTTTTTCCAATTCTATTATGCCTTTACTGAGACGAGGCAACCAGAACCGCACACAGTATTCAAGGTGTGGTCGTACCAAAGATTTAATACAGCGGCATGATGATATTTCTCCTTTTATTTTTTATTCCTTGCGCCACACCACCTAGCATTTGGTTCACCTTTTTAATTGCACACTGAGGGTATTTTCAGATGCGACGGGCTTTTCGCCCACCACGCCTAAACCCACTCCAGGGCGAGAGCCCTCACCCCGGGGTGGGGAAAGCTTTGCCACTGAATAAACATTCAGGTGGCTGGAAGGGGGGCAGGGGACGTGTAGCCACATGGCCCCGTCCCCCGTGCTCTGTAGCGCGGCCTCACCTCCTCCCTGACAGGCAGATGTAGCAGCCTATCAGGCCGCTGCCCAGAACTGCTCGGGCCACGGGCCAGGGTTAGGTGGAGCGGGCCATCAGACATGATAGCCTGCTGCACCATGCTCTGGGGTCACCTACCCCGGACTGCAACAGGGCGTACCACGGGATGTGCCCTGGCTGGGAGGCCAGCACACTTCCCGTGGTAACTCTGCCACGGTCCGGGTTGACGTCTGCCCCAGCCCATGGCTAACATCTGGCAGGACTGGATCAGACGTGACACCCTGGCCCATGATCATGCTGGGTCGTGTGACAATGGGCTGGGGTGTCTCATCTGAAAACACCCCAAGCTGATGTCTTCAAGGAAAACTATTCATAATGATCTAAGTTCCTTCTCCCGAGTGGTTACACCCAGATCAGAACTTATCATATATGTAAAATGAGGACGGATTATTTTTCCCTGTGTGTGTCACCTTGCACTTCTAAACACTGAATTTCCTTTGCCACTGTATTACCCATTCACCTAGTTGTGCAAGATCCCTCTGTAGTTCCTCACAGGTTGCCTGGGTCTTAACTATCTTGAATAATATGGTATCATCAGCAAGTTTAGCCACCTCACTTTTTACCCCCTTTTCTAGATAATTAATGAATATGTAAAATACTGGTTCCAGTACTGACCCAAGGCACCCTGTCTACCTCTCTCCAACTTGAAAAAAATGTCAATTTATTCCTACCCTTTGTTTCCTATCTTTTAAACCAGCTACCAGTCCATGACAGGAATCTTCCTCTTATCCCATAATTACTTAGGGTGTTTTTAGACAAGACACCCCCCACCACTGCACGTTATAGAATGTCCTTAGTTTGCTCAGGAGTCTCTGGTGAGGGACTTTGTCAAAAGCTTTTTGAAAATCCGAATATACTATAATGATCAGATCAATCAGCCTCATAAAATTCAAATAGGTTAGTGAGGCATGACTTCCCTTTGCTAAAGCCATGTTGGTTTTTACTCCATCAAATTATGCTTTTCAGTATGCCTAGTAATTCTGTTTTTAACAATCGTTTCCCCAGTTTGCCCGGTACTGATGTCAGGCGTACCAGTTTGCAGTTTCCAGGGTCATCTGTGGAGCTGCTCGTAAAAAATGGGTTTACATTTGCTAACCTTCAAATCCTCTGGCACAGAGGAGGATTTCATGGAGGATGTATTACTGATGGTAGTTCAGCAACTTCAAATGTGAGTTCTTTCAGTACCCTTGGATGAATACCATCAGGCCTGGGTGATTTCCTACTGTTTAAATTATTGATATGCAATAAAGCCTATTCTGGCATGATGCTAATTTTAGAAAATTCCTCAGATTCCTCACCAACAAAAAAAATGTTCTCATGCGGGTATCACCCCAATAGCACTGAAACTGTGCTTGGGGCACTGGTTGATGACCTGCGCCGAGAACAAGACCGGGGTCGTTCGACCCTGCTAATCCTAGATCTGTCAGCAGCATTTGATACTGTTGATCACTAGATTTTGGTGATGCACCTGCGGGATCGTGCAGAGGTGGGTGGGACCATTCTTGAATGGTTCCACTCCTTCCTGACCAGAAGAATTCAGCGAGTGGTACTTGGGGACTATTTTTCATCATACTGAGACCGCTCTTGTGGAGTCCCACAGGGTCCTGTATTGTCCCCTCTCTTGTTGAACGTATACATGCAGCCGCTTGGTGAGGTGGTTAGGGGATATGGTGTGCAATGTCATCAGTATGCGGATGACACTCAGCTTTACCTCTCTTTTTCATCAGACCCAGGCCCAGCAGTCTCGGTACTTACTCGGTGTTTGACGGCAGTGGGGGACAGGATGAGGGCTAACCGACTGAAGCTGAATCCTGACAAGATAGAGGTGACGTAGAGCGGTGGAGATGGTGGTCCCCATCATCGATGGGGACTGCCCTCCACTGGTTTCCCAGGTTCGGAGTCCGGGGGTGCTCCTTGATTCACGGCTCCACCTGGATGCTCAGATGGAGGCTGTGGCAAGGAGTGCTTTTTGCAAATTACATCTGGTGCGACTGTTTCGGCTGTATGCGTCTGACTCTGACCTGGCTACTGTCATCCATGCTTTCGTCACCTCTAGATTAGACTACTGTAATGCGCTCTACATGGGGCTACCCTTGATGACAATCCAGAAACTGCAGCTGGTGCAGAATGCGGCGGCCCATCTCCTGAGTGGGATGGGGTGCCAAGAACATATTACACCGGTTCTCTGCACTGGCTGCTGATAGTTTTCCAGGCCTGATTCAAGGTGTTGGCACTTGCCCATAAAGGCCTAAACGGTACAGGCCCTACCTATCTGCGGGACCACCTCACTCCCTGGGTCCCTGCGGTCTTCCAGGGGTGCCCTCCTTGAGGTCCCCCAAGTCTTCTGGGAGTCATGCATGGAAGGGCGTTCTCAGTGGCTGCACCATGGCTGTGACACTCCCTCCTGTTGGGGGCTCATTTGGCCCCGGATCTCCCCTCTTTTCAAACAGTTTGTAAGATCTGGCTGTTCCACCAGGCATTTGGCGAGGGAGATGGGTGAGTGGGTAAGGTTGGGAGTTTTATGGTGAGGTGGGTTTGGGAGTTTTATGGTATTCTCCTTTTAGGATTGGTTTTAGTGTGCTATTGTTTTAGCGATTGTTGTTTTATGTGTTTTATTGAATGTGAGCCACCTCAAGCTGCCTGTGGCAGGAGGAGCGGGGTAGCAAGACTGTTTAAAGAAATAAATACATATCATCTGCAACATACAACCGAGGCAGGAGCGTACCTACAATTGCTTCTCCTGTCTGCCAGGGGCCACTGTGGAAACAGATACAAAATTGACAACACAGAGACTGTCCATTCTGGGCTCTCAATGCTCTATCTTCTGATGACCAAATAATAAAGGAGGAAAGAAATGTGGAGAGGTAAGGAGTGTGGAAGTGGAAAAAGTGGGTGAAAGCACTGGATAGAAGGGGATCAAGGTGGTGGGAGGAGGACCAGAGAGGGGCTGCAGAAGAGCAGGGGAAAAAATTGCATATGCCCTTTCGGCTCTGCCATATTAACTCTACCATTTCTGAAGACTGAACATAGAGGGGCAGAAAAGCTGATAGTTGATAACTGCTAGTTAGAGCTGAAATGGCTACCTGATTTGGTACCATGAGTAAAACCTGCTTTTTTGAGGATCCAAATCTGGACCTCAATACCATTCAAGTACTCGAAATACTGACAACCGGTATACCAAAATTACCACCCACCCCAAAATAAAATAATGCTTGAAAATTCACAAAATCAGGGATGAAATCAAGACCAAAAAAATGGTATTTTGTTATACTGGCTGTCATTATTTCAGACACTAAATTTAAAGGGTATCAAAAAGTACCCAAAATATTCAGTTCTATTTGGGTACCAGGAATATGACGGGTATACCCACGGCCCCAATTCATCCACAGAAAATTTTTGAAAATTCCGTGAGAGTCCCTCCGACCAGGCCCAGCCAACCCGGGCCAGGCCAACCCACCCAGCAGTGGGGAAACCCTGGCACAACAAGAGCTCCTGCTGTCACTGCTGCGCCACAGTTTCCCAGCTTCTGGGTAGGAAGGGGCGAGTCATCCGGGTTTCTTCTTCCATCCCCCTTTCTTCTCCTGACCACTCTGGGGATTCCCACCACCACCACACACACCCTCCAGGATTCCCTCCACACCTCTTCCCCCCAGGATTTCCAACTCACCTCAGACTGCCCAGCAGCAGAGAAACCCCAGTTCAGCGAGCACTGTCGCTGCCAACTATGTGGTGATGTTGCCCGGCAATGTCCCTGTGGCTGGGATTTTGTGCAAAAAACGTGATTTGGCATAGCACGTTTCCTAACTTCTAAGTGCTTGACTTTAGAACTTTCGTATTCTTTACATTTAGTTTGAAGTCAAATAACCAGGACTGTAAAATTCCACTTGCCTGCCTACCTGCTGCTTGGTGTTTGTGTGAGATTGGGATCAATACTTCAGCAGCTGAAAGTTTTACTATCTAAGCAATATGAAGACACTACTTGAAAAAAACGAATTTGTGATAATCGAAACCTATTTCTTGGAAAATATAGCTTAACATTATTTAAGTGCTTATCTCATTATTGTAAATGTTTCCTAAAACTTTAAGGCTTAAAACACTTGTATTTTATCTTTTAGCTACAGACTCCATCAGCACTCAAATAGTCTGCTTACTTATCTGCACACATAGTCTTTTAAAGGATTAATCCTATGCAAAATAAAGACAACCATCTGGTTCTGCAGGAAGCAATGTATTTTCACTAATATTTTCTGTAAAAAAATTGGAGCTCAATATGTTCAAGTATTTTACTTTTCTTCCTGCTTTATCTGGATTTATTTTATCTAGCACATTTTACAATCCATATTTGTAAATGTGCGTTACTTTTCTCCTCTGACTTCTAGAGAACTAGGTCCAAGCAAAAACAATTGCTTGATAGCCTGAGTGTAGATCAGTAAACATTTAGTCACATCAGATGACTACCACAGTTTCCCCCAATCGGCATTATGTTAAAGAGACCAACCAGCCTCTTATGAGACCGAGGAACATATAAGATACCGTCGGGACTAATGTGATCTCAGACAGTCTCCATACAAAATATCATATGCTTTACTTTAAGATGGGCAAACAGCAGTCTTCAAAAGGTGGTAATTTTAGTTGACTTCTATTATGCGCTCCTGGAGGGTGAAATCGTATTCAAATTCTTCATAGAACAAAAACACTAGCCACAGAAGTAAGCTAAAATAATCTGTCATTCTGTATTTATTATTGACCTGCACCAATCTCCTATTGTGTTTTAAAAAGATAAAATTTGTAAAGCTCAACTTTATTCATCAGTGGGTTGATCCACATCTATGGCCCTTTTCACACGAGACGGCCCCACACATCTCCACGCAGTTTTACTGCGTGGAGATGGGGGGACGCACGTGGGAATACCGCAGCAGATGGATGGGGGTGCATGTGCGCACGCTCCCGTGCTACACCCATCTCCACCCCTTAACCACCCACGGAGCAATGGGCTCCAATGCCAGTTGCTTCATGGGTGAAAATGGGCGTGGCACAGGAGCGTGCATACAAGCACCCCCATCCATCTGCCGCCCATTACCCACGCACAGGGGAACAGGCGCACCCCCATCCCATCCCACCCACTATGGCCTGTCTTAAAAGGATCTATATTAGTGCTCTTAAAAAACAGGATGATAAATCTTTTTGCTTGAGTACCACATAGGGTGTTTTTAGACATGACAGTGCCATGCGCTGCTATGCTTTGATCCTGCCCAGGGTGAGGATCCTCATCCTGGGCAGGATCCGGCCTGGCCATCGAACAGACATGTGAGCGGCTCATGGAGGGGGTGAGGAGATGTGCAGACATGGTCGGCACGTCCCTGTCCCCTGTACTTCTGAGCACAGCCTGCCCACCTTCCTCCCTTTTTCCTTTTCCTCTCAGAAAAGTTCCAGTCCCGGACCAGAGTCAGGTAGAGCAGGCCATCACATAAGACAGCCCACTCCACCCCGGTGAGGGCTACCCTGGGCCATGGCAGGGTTTAGCCCGCGCTGTGACTTGGAAGGAAGCCCAAGTCAGAGTTGGCTAAACCTTGCCACGGTCCGGGGAATTTCCTGATCCCACCCTCAGAAACATCTGGTGGGGGGATCAGACGTGACAGTACCACAGGTGGCCATGTGGGCTAAAGCGTTGCCACTCGTGGTACTGTCACATCTAAAAAAACACCCATATTAGATGGGAAGTGAATCAAAGGAGCAAAAGAAAAACTTGCATATTTTCCAAAAGACATTTTTTATTTAAGAATTTTAAATTTTAAAATGTAGACAAATGACATCCAACTGCTATGGGTTGTTTTACTTCAATTCATTCTTAAAGTATTTTCATATATTCATATATGAAACTAGAGCTAAATATTAATTTAGTTACAAAGAAAGGGCTAGAAGTTCCTATGAATTTTCTTTGAGGACTGTAACTGCTCCCAGGACCAGACTCCTCTAGAACATGACAACCCATTTCTAGTATCAAATATGATACTTCAATATGACCTGTTATATGAAGAACCAGTGTAGCGAAACAACTACTATTACACTCAAGTCAGAAGGTTTAAACTCAATTACAGTATTCTGATTA
>QEPC01006747.1:182319-203587 GCA_003113815.1 Sphenodon punctatus | reverse complement strand
GTGGTCAACAGCATCAAATGCAGCCGAGAGATCTAACAGGATCAACAGGGTTGAATGGCCCTGGACCAGCTCGAAGGAGAGGTCATTGACCAAGGCCACAAGTGCAGTCTCAGTGCCATAACCCAGACGAAAGCCAGACTGTGAGGAATCTAGGAAACTGATCCGGTCCAGATGCCCCTGAAGCTGACGGGCCACTACCCGCTCACTAGTCTTCCCTAAAAAGGGAAGGTTAGAGACTGGAAGATAGTTGGTCAGGGAGTCAATGTCAAGCGATGGGTTTTTTGAGCAGAGGCTGCACTACTGCCACCTTGAGGCAGCTCGGTGCTCTGCCCTTCCTAACAGCCTCAGCGTCTCCCGGCTGGCCTTGACCAACCAGGATGGGTATGGGTACAGTTCACAATAAGTGGCCTGAACAGCCCCAAGGACATCTTCCACATCAAAAGAATGATACGCACGGAAATTGATCCCATAAAACAGCACAAGGCGGGGCTTTGATTACCTCAGACCTCACTGTCAAAAATAAGGCATTGAAACTGATGAATTTGAGTGATTTTATCTGCAAAAAAGTCAGCAAACAAGTCACAGCGGGTCCCAGTTGGTTCTGATTCTAGGTGGCGGGAGGATGGACTGACCAGCTCCCTCACCACCCAGAAAAGCTCAACTTTGTGGATGCTATGAGGACAGTAAAGAATTCCTTCTTTGCTGTCCGCACAGCCATGGCATAGGTATGTAAACTGACTATGTTGCAATCAGTACACTTCAGTACGAGAGCGGCGACACCATCACTCCAACTTCATCCACCGCAGATCCTCCGTATACCACGGGGATCTCCAATGTCAGCAATTCGGGAGCAGACGCCTACGAGCCATACGGTCAATGGTATGTCAGCACAGAATTCCAGAGTGTCACAAGGTCATTGAGTGAACAGTCATCGAAACCAGAGGATATATTCCCCAGAGCATTCCAGAACCTCCCTGGTTTCATAAGTCTCTGGGGGAAAACCAACCAAGCGGCTCCACGGGGATTTAATATTAGTTTATTCTCATGACAGTGGTTAAAAATGCTAGAGTCCTTTCTACATTTGCATTTACTCCATTTAAAAAAGAAACACAAAAAACAAGCCACAAACAAGGTATTAGCTTTTCCTGACGTAGACAAGGTCTAGGAGGGAACAAATGTACTACAATACATCTGCACACGGAGCAATAGAAAAAAATCAACATGCCAAAAGGTATAAGGAAGCATTTTCAGAAGAGTTGTGCCTCCCGAAGTGAACGATTCAGCCTCTGCACATAAAAATCACTTGCTCAGGGTGATAATTTAACTGTACACCAAATGCAAGGAGTGCTTTTTATAAAAAAATCAACTTTCAGAGCAGTGGTGGCGAACCTCAGGCCTGGGGGCCAAGTGTGGCCTTTGGCAAGTTTTTATGTAGCCCCTTTCAAGCCTGGATCTGGTCCCTGGATCCAGTCTCTACCCCCAAGCACTGAAAACTGAGCTCAGGATAATGGGGCAGAGAGGAGGGCATGCACACTCGGATGGGGGACAGATCCACAGCACAGATCCATGATCTGGGCCCTCTCTTGGATCAATCTGTTAAGCCCCCCCACGTCCAAACTGTATCTGGTCCCCGGAGCTCGTACTAATTTTCAGTGTGGCCCCTGGGACAGAAAAGGTTCCCCACCCCTATTTCAGAGGAAATTAAACATTATATACATTTTATTAATTCTGCAGACGAAGTGTTTTATTTTGTCCTAGCTAGTAAATTACACATGACTAACATCACAAGAGACTTTTTGTACTTTACTAGAGCAGAATTTTATCTATTAAAAATTACTAGTCATGACTACTTCATCTAAATGCAAACTTGAATTCTTCATATTTGTTATTCATCCAATCAGTCTTGGAAAAGTAATTCCACGTTTTATTATCTGGCTGGAGAAATGAAAAACTTATTAGAATCTCTAATTATCATTTGTACTTAAATTTTGTTAGACTATTTCATATATATGCTACCATCCAATGTGAAACCTGAGCCATCCTGTACTTTTCCCACCTAGACCCTTTTTAAATGGACCGCGGGGGGAAGAGATGGGTGTGCTGCCACGCTGGGTGGAGGTGGGCGTGCAGCCGTTCCCATGGGCACACACCTACCTTCACCCATATAGCATTGGAGCCCATTGCTCCATACGTGGGTGATGGGTGGAGGTGGGTGTAGCGTGGGAGCGCGCACGCACCCCCACCGAGCCCCCGTGGCATTCACAAAGACACCTCCACCCACCTCCATGCTGCACAACTGTGTGGAGATGGGTGGGGGTGTCTGGTGTGAAAAGGGCCTTAGTTTGGGTATATTAAGTAGTTTGACCAAATATTGGATTTAAAATACCAAGTGTGTCCCAAAAATCAAGGAGAACTTTGAACCTTGCATGTTTTCGTTGGAAATAAAACCTGGAGTTCTGGTCTACACTGTCAAGTGGCATTTTCAGATATACGTTCATATTAATTTTTACTTTAAAAAACAGTGAAAACTTCTCATCTTAAACTTTCGAACTGGCATTAGAAAAGCTACAAAATATTTTCAACTGGTCAGATGGACATGGATTCCAACAGTGGAGAGCTACATGATGCAGCTCCCTACCATGAGTAAATGGAATGATTATTTTTAAAATAATAATATTAAAAAATCAATCCTAAACTTAAAAATCACACATACAGAGATTTACACTGGAGAACATGGTTATACTCATCTCCTCAAACCATCTACTTCATTTAAGACAGCAAATTGGAAATTTTAAGTTATAAGTGGTATTGGGAGCCTATCACACATTGCCACAACCTGAGACCATGAGAAATTGGGCTGTCTAAATTTACTTTATTCTGAATGCCATGCTGAAAGCCTTGTAAAAGATAACTGGATAACAATGAAACTTAGAAGACTTTTCTTGATATGTATTTATCAAGTAATGAAGTATAAGTACAAGCTTCTGATTCTCCCAAGACTTTTGTGTTGAAAGACTGATAAGATTTTACATAAAATTTTGAAATTTAAAATACGGATAATATTTGAACTGCAGAGGAGACACCTGAACTCAGGATTTACTAGGCAAGAATATAAACTGATTTCAAATCCTTAAATATAAGACATATGCTTGAGTGTTGCATTTACTGTGAGATTTTTAGTTTTTGAATTTTTCCAGCAATGCACTTCATTTTTTTTTAAAAAATGTCAAATTATGACGTTTAGAATTTTTGAAGTGTCCCTTTGGTTGTCAGTCCCCTTCACTTTGTTACTTTGCAAACTCTTTATAGTAAAGATCGCTTAAGCATCTATCCCCTGAACCAATGCATCCCAATCAATAATGAAAAACTCCAAGATAGGACAATCAATCATGGCAAGCCATTTCAATGTTGTTTCTTAAATTAAAGTCCAAATGAATCCTATTCATTTCCTCAAATTTAAAAGGGATAGACTTTATACTTGACAGAGTATTTACTACTGATGAAAGAGCTAGCCACTTTTAGAGATACAGACCGTGGCAATTCTGCCTGCCAAACAACTTATTTTCATAAGCAACGGAGACTGCTGTTCAATCAACAATTTCCTGTCACCAGGAAGTAATTGAATTTTGAGATGCATAGTGATATAGATCACAAGGAGATAGATTTTTTTGTGTTCCCTCACTATATAGATACACAAGCCTTAAGAATTTCCTAACTGGATTTTTAAGCATTTACTAAGTATTCATTGTTTTATAACCTGTATTTTTTGCTTAAATGAGGAAGGGGGAAATACTATAGCAAGGAGCACCACTGCCAACAAGTCCCTTGAAGTGTGACCTGAATGCAGGCTGAAGCGTAAGTGGATGGAAGGATGCCTACCACTCCAAGTGCTTCTTCAATGTACTTTAAAGCTAACTGACAATGCAGGTGAATCACATGGGAGAAGTGTCAATAGTTTTAGGAACATTACTTTTCCATGATATATTCCCTCCAAGCATGTTGAGCAAAGTTATATGGGGAAAGTACAGGGAGGTAAAATATCAAGAGTAGAGGCTTCTGAAGGGAGGATTTTTTAAAATAATAATAAAAATATATAAGCATAGTAGGCATATTATTTCTCTCCACTTCCCCAAATCTTTCAGGGATATGGAAAATCTCTGCTGTCATCCCTTCAATGTCCGAAAGTTGCTGGCTTTTCTTTCTCTTTGTCCCATTTCTGTTATCCAACGTCCTCTCTCTCTCTCTCAAATATCTTTCACCTCTAACAGTGGTGGTGAAAGTAGTGTGGCCCTTCAGTCAGAATCTCTCGCACAACAATCCCTTTGTAACAATACTTTAATGGAACAGTGGAGGCTGTATATATAGGGTGATCATTTATGCATCTGACCATTACAAATAGGGATAAATACAAAACTGTCAGAATAAATAATCACCCTGGATATAAAAAATTCCTCAAATTAATATGTATCTGTATTATGTATATGAAAAATGCAAAGTGGTTTTGTGATCACGGCGTACAAATGGAAAAATTCAAAATTATGATGAATTGGGAAGTATTAGTCAGATTACTGAAACCAAGAGGAAGAGACCTGCATTTTAATTAAGGAACTCCAGGAATCTTCCCCATGTGCACTATACAGTTTTAGAGCAAATAAGTAGGAAGTTTGCATAAACACTTCACAGCCGTGTTTTATCAAAACAGCAGTTATGTTTTGCATATGTTTCAACACAAATTAGTATTCAGAAGTAAATATCAAGTTCACGTAAAATTCAAGTCTGCCAGCTGCCTATCATCTTCACCCCATGGGGAGGGGGGGAAAAATTGACATTGATGATTTCCAAGCTTTTTAAGTTCATCGTTCCTTTTTACAAATTACTTCCATTCCAATACTAATTCCCTAAATTTTATGGGTAACATTATCTATGAGTGGTTAATAAACTGAACATATATTGACATTCAAGAATCTCAGAGCACTAAACACTTCTTGAAGTAATCCTCAATTCTGTGAAAAGAACACCTAGAGTACCATTGTCAAGCACAACGTTCTTTCTACCTACTAATACAGAATAATATTGGTAAGTAAATACTAGCCACCACTTTTGCAACAAGACTGGCTTCCAAAATGTACAAATTTAACCTATTACAGCAAAACAAAAACGATTACAACCTTGACAAAACCAGGAAGATTTTTTAACACCATGAACACCTTTCGTCCGGGTTATGGGACCGAGACTGTGCTTGTGGCCTTGGTCGACGACCTTCGTCGTGAGCCTTTTGGCTGCTTTTGACACGGTTGATCAGGATATATTGGCAAATTGCTTGTGGAACTGGGCCAGGGTGGGTGGGATTGTTCTTGAATAGTTTCATTCCTTCCTGGCCAGGAGAACTCAGCGGGGGGAGGAGGGGGGGGAACCTGTTCCTCATCTCCCTGGGATCTCATGTGTGGAGTCCCGCAAAGTTCTATTCTGTCCCCTCTGCTGTTCAACATGTATGTGCAGGCTTTGGGCAAGGTCATGAGGGGGTTTGAGGTTTGGTGTCATCAATATGCTGATGACACCCAACTATACCACTCGTTTTCACCTGACCCAGTCTCAGTGCTTACTTGGTGTTTGGCGGCTGCGGGGAACTGGAGGAGGGCGAGCCGTCTGAAGTGGAATCCTGACAAGATGGAGGTGATGCTCATGGGTGGGGCCAAGGGACTGGTGAGACCCCCCATCACTGATGGGGTCCATCCTTCTTTGGTCCCACAGGTTCATAGTCTGGGGGTGCTCCTCAATTCACAGCTCAACCTGGATGCCCATGTCCTTATGGGGATGGATCATCGTGAACACACAACACCGGTGCTCTGTTCACTACACTGGCTGCCAATAGTCTTCTGGACCCAATTCAAGGTTGATTCTTACTTATAAAGCCTTACAGGGTCTAGGCCCCACTTACCTGCAGGACCGCCTCAACCCCCCAGATTCTAGATCAGCTCCTGTGGTCAGCTGGTGGCGCCCTCCTTGAGGTCCCTCGAGTGGCAACCATGGAGAGGGCGTACTCTGTGGCTGCTCAAAGGCTGTGGAACTCCCTTTCAGTGGTGGTCCATTTGATCCCAGACCTCCCCTCCTTTAGAAGGCAATGTAAGACCTCGCTATTCTGCCAGGTTTTTAGTGGGGGAGATGGGTAGTGGGTGGGGACTGGGCTCGGGAACATTTTAACTCCATTCAGATATTTATTGTAATATATAGCTGTTGATTTTATATTGTATTTAATATTGTTTTATATTTTGTTTTATTATATTTGGGTAGGAGGGAGCAGGATTATTAGTAATAATGTATTACTACATTTGTGTAGTAATAATAATAAGACTATTCTAGCCTTGGAAGTAATATGTTAAGAACAAGGTCTATTCAGTCTCCAGCCATATTCACATGAACTAAAATGGTTTACTACCTCCTTAAATCGCTTATACCTTGGTATTGCTCATGCATCAAGTAATAGTATTAAGGAGTAGAAATAGTACTTTGGAATAATCAGGAGCAGATAATCTGCTTTGTTTTCTAAATCAAAGTACCTTCTATGTGAACACTTTCCAAGTCTGGTGGGGAAACATGGTACACAAATCATTCCCAGGCCGCAGAGCAAAGCATCTCCTCTTGCCAAGAACTCCCCCACTCCTTCCTGGCCACTTCCTGTGGCAACAGTCCTTCATGAAAGGATATGCATCATTGTGTATGCTTTCATGACATGGCCACTGGGGGCAGACTATGGCAGTACTAAAAATCACTTTAGTATTACAGTGCAAACAATACCGAAATGCATTACTAAAACCCTGAATAACTGCTCCAATTTTCAAAACTCATGTGAATGTAACCTCAGTTTCAGTGTCAATCCATATCCTTTGCCAAGACTGCCAACACGGATGAAAAAAAATCAGTGTCTACTCTGGCAATTTCATGATATGGACCAGGCATGCACTAGAAATGGGTTGATAGAACCAGTTTCTTTCACGCAATCTGCAATCAGCTAGGTCATAGCTAACTTCAGTTACAAATGGCTTGGGCCACTCAGGTATAATTTAGTGCAAAATGCTGTATACCTTTCTACAGATGTTTATGTCCTTTTGTTATTAGCAATGGCTACTGCAAGAATAAGGCTAGAAACAAATCAATTGCGACCTGGTGGTGCAGGCGCACAGCATATTAACAGACGAGAGATTAGCCTGCTGGAGCCTGGGATTGCTCTGTGGAGCCCACACATGGCCACCACTCACAGTTTCTGTGCAAAGAACTAGACAGACGGGCAGGTGTTCCTCTTCACCATGCTCCACACTCCCCACCCCTCCACCACCACCACCAAGCAGTCGCTTCCCAGACCACTCTAGGCGCTCCCCCATGCCTGGTACTCTATGGTCCTGGCAGACCTGCACACATGCGGAGGTTGCGTGCACAGTAACAGATGGGACGAGGTGGCCGCATGGGCACACGTTTGCCTGCATCAGTCCGTATTCGCACGCAAAACGGGCTCTGCATTTGCCGAGACGCCATGAGTAGGGTCCGCAGGGATTGTGGGTGGCAGGTGCAGTCAAACATCTGGTGGCCACCTAATAGACAGGCAGGCAGTCACCCAGCTGAAGGGGGCTAATGTCTCATCTGTTATCATGCATGTTCATCGATGGAGTCCAGCCGTCTTTGGTCATCCCGGTTCACCTTCTAGGGAGACTCCTGAACCTATTGCTGCACCTAGAACATCAGGTTGATGCAGTGGCAGGAGCCCTTTTCACCAACTATCTAGCAAGGTGGCTGCAACCTTTTCTATCAGATTCAAACTTGGCCACCATCATCCATGCCTTTGTAACCACCAAATTAGACTACTGCAACGTGCTTTAAATGGGGCTGCTCTGGGTAACTGTTTGGAAGCTGCCACTGGTGCCAAACGCAGTGGCCTGTCTTCTCTCAGGAGTAAGTCACTGGGAGCACATTATACCTTAACTGCTCCAAAGTCTACACTGAATTCCGTATGAAAGTGTGGAACTTCAGAAGATGCAAACACCCTTGCAGATACTGCAGATGTTGGGCTAAAGCTATTGCCCTGGTGGGTCTGTGACACTCAGTCACTGAAATCTTGCTCTTCAACATGATCTTCTACTGGAAAATGCCAAAGCCTCTGATGAGTGCCAGGACACAGGGCACCAGCCATTAGCAACAATACCAGGCAGAAGGCTTCCTGCTTTGGCCACACTTCTGCCACTCCACTGTTAACTGTTTTTAAGAGCCTCCAACCCCCCATCCCTTCCTCTGCACAGCAATAACAGTCATTCATTTAACAGTCATCACTTATCCTCACATTTTGTATTTAACTTTTCTAGTTTCTTTTCCTGGAATGACTTAAGATCAGCATACTCCTTTTCCCATGAAGATAATTAATTACAGTATCCCTTGGAATCATTTTCTGTGTTAATAGTCTGATCAGAAAAACAAGCAGTGGAATCAGCCACTGCCTTATATCTATGTGCCTAGTATGCCAACGGGTTAAGCCAACTAAGCTTAAGGCTATAGCATCTGTACTAGTAGTTTAGGACACAAAAAGCATACACCTTTTTATAAGGGCACTTTTACTTAGAGGAAAAATATTTTGATTCAACCAATCTCCAGAGTTTAAGAAGCTGAAAATAAAGCACCATCTCCATGATTTAACCCAATTTTATTGTAAAAGGGATTTATGTCTATAGAAATAACTCAGTTTTATTCAAAAGCTCATTTTTCCCCCTGGGAAGCCATACCAATAATTTTGGACCTCAAACAAAAAGCAGGACCTCATGATCCTGGCTTCGTGTGTGTGATGACACCTTGGAGCAGATGGTACCTGTTCCCCCACCCCATTCACTGGTGAAAGTAACTGCTGCCAACAATAATGAATTACTATTTTTAAATCTTTATGTTTAAGTAAAATTGTGACCACTTGGCCAAATTCCAACTATGTATACCCATACTGCTTTATTGGCAATGTTTGATTTTTAAGTATGAAAGAATGAAACTGAAAAACATTCTATTTCCACAAAATGTTAAACTATGCAAATGATACTATTGAAAGATGCTTCTTTTGCCAAGTTGGACAAAATTAGAGTCTACGCAAAACATACCACATTTCAAATACACTGTTTTTAAGAGTTCCTTGCCAAAGTTTTTTTTTTTACGCATGAGAAGTGAGAATACCAATGACAAGTCACAATTATTTTTGTGGACAGATTGAATTTTGGACCAATTAAGTGTCAATATGTGGAAGATAATCATGAGATTTATAAGCATCCTATTTCCTAAAGACATGCCAGAATTGTCACACAGGCTTGACATTCAGCACCAGAAGGCAAGATAAGCATTGCCAAAGTCATTTTCAGTGACTCATGGTTGCCAATCAACAGATAGGAAAATGACTTACTCATGAACTGTTCAAATGTCCAGTTTGCTTCAATAGCCAGGGGAAATACAAATCTGTGGAGAAAGAACCCATCTGCACAAACATCAATTTTCTGAAATGAAAAGGAAAAAAGCTAACACATTTCATTTTAGAAACTTGGGTAATACGCATAGCAACCGAATCAGCATATCATATTAAACTAGATTAAAGGTTAGAAACAGCAGCTTTATCTTGAAACTAACTAGTTGTTTTAGCACTGCATAGACCAGTCAAGCTCGATTTTAATTTTTGCAAGTTGTAACCATGCTCTTTGTTAGGACTTCACAGTAAAAACTGGAACAGATAACACTATCTACCATACTTCAATTTCAAGGATATGTTCTGACATGTACGTTGTAGCTATTTGTTCAATAGCCAGCAGCTCTCAAGTAGACACTGATTTAGATAAATGGGGAGGGGGTGGTTGGTTTTGTGTGTGTATCTGGCTTCAGGGTGAACAACAGTAGTGCATTAGCGTAACTGAATTAAATATAAGTGCATTAAATTAACTCCCTCTGGCTGGATTTCAATGGTGGCTACAAGCCTCTCTCATATGTACCTGGAGGGAATAAGGTTTCCTACTTCTCTTACGGAGAAATGTGAGTATCTGAAGCCAAACGTCCCTTCCCTCAAAGATAAAGGTCTGGGTGGAACACTTCTGGGATGTTCTCTTACATTTTTTTGTTCTCTCGTTTTTGGTTTCTGTTTGTTGTTCGGGGGGGGAGGGGAGATTAAGCTTTTCATTGCTGCTTGGGATGCAGTTTCTTGTCCCTTTTATTACATTACTTTGGTTGTTTAACAACTGCTCCCTTCTGAGGGTTTCTCCGCAGACTATGTTTTAGACCTGTCTCCTCTTATCGTGAGTATCATCAAAAATGCAGTACACTATTTTTCAATTAAAATTATAGTGTCACTGTTCAGTGCATCCAAAGACACAAGATTTAAGTATCTTCGTGATAAAGCAAATTTGGTGATACTGCAGTTAGGAGCATGGCTTTAAGGTGGTCATACCTCCCCTTTAAAAGAGAGCATTTATAAAAACCACATGGTGCAGGGCTGCCCGGGAACCAATGCAGCCCTGCAACATGTATTTTTCATACTCATCCACTTCTAACGGGGAGGAATGGCCACCCTAAATAGCTCGCATATATCATGCTATGAGGGTTGTACTGTTTGTGGGTCAAAATCATGATCTGAACAGAATGGAAAATCGGACAAGACCCAACATTTTTTCTCCAGTGATGTCATTCTCCAGCACGTGGGAGAACACATGATTCTGAAAGGGGGGGGGGGGGAAGATAAGTATTCGTGGAATAACCACCCAAAGCATTTCCAGATAAATCTTCTTTGACCTTTCTAGGCACTGCTCCAAAAAACATCTACTGCCAAAAAGAAAGGGCAATTGGGATTCTGACCTGTAAATTGCCCTTCTGTAGCCTTACAGGGAGTTTATTCGGACTCAGGGAGCAATCTCCCTCGTGTCCACTAGGAGGCAGCATAGACTTTCCACCGGGCATGCGTAGCGAGAGCACGCCCTCGCTTCCCCAGGAGTATCACAGTCGAAGTATCCATATCTGAAAGAAACAAAATAGAACCTTCCCCGAACTACGAGGAGTAACATTAACTGAATCCCCACCCACCCCTTGAGAGGGGACAAAACTGCAAAATTATTAGATTGCTCGGGCAGGCTGAATAAACTCCCTGTAAGGTTACAGAAGGTCAATTCACAGGTAAGAATCCCAATTGCCCTTTCTATAGTTTTCAGTCCATTTATTCGGACTCAGGGTGGGAGATAACAGAGCAGTAATATTTATTCAGTAGGGGTAGGTCAACCAGGTTTAATCAGACCCTAGTACCCCTTGCGGGATCCATCTGCCAAAAGCGGCTTTGGCGGATTGGTGTAGATCAATTTTATAGTGTCTGGTAAATGTATGCAGGGTTTTACAGGTGGCTGCCCTGCATGTTTCACTTATCGGGGCTCGGGAGTGGAAAGCCGAATTAGTGGCCGCCCTCTGGGTAGAATGAGCTAGGACAGGATTGGGTGGCTGGAGGCCGGAGGCTTTGTAAGCCTCCACTATGCAGGTTGATATCCAGCCAGCAATAACTGAGCTGGACGCTTTTTTACCCGTGACGGTGGTGGGAACTAACTAAAAGGCTAGAGGAATGTCTGAAGTAGGCTGAACGATGCAGGTATATCTTTAGGGCTCTGCGTACGTCCAGGGAATGCCACAGTTTTTCTAAAGGGTGGCGGGGCCGAGGGCAGAAAGAGGGTAGAACCACATCCTGGGATAAATGGAAGAGGGAGGAGAACTTCGGGAGGAAGGAAAGATCCAGGTGGAGGCAGACCGATTCCTTCCTGAAGGAGCATAGGTAAGGGTCGGCCGACAGGGCCCCTATCTCGGAGATACGTCTAGCCGAGGTGATGGCTATTAGAATGGCCACCTTAACCGAAAGGTAAAATAAAGAGACTTGCTCGAGGGGTTCAAATGGGGGTCCCATAAGAGCTTTAAGAACCACGTTAAGGTTCCAGTTAGCGAATTTGTGAACTACAGGAGGGAAAATTCGACGGGCGGCCCTAATGAACTGGCGTATATGACGGTGAGTGGAAAGGCATGGTCTACCAGAATCTCCTAATGTGCTGTCAATTGCGGCCAATTGTCTGGATAGAGTATTAGGGCGTAGCCCTTTGTCCAATTCCTCTTGTAAAAATTGGAGGACTTGGCCTATCGAGGGGAATTGTGGAGACACAAGCTTTGCCTTGCACCACTCCCAAAAGACCTTCCAAATACACCGGTATGTGCATTGGGTGGATTTCCATCTAGATGCTAGAAGGGTGCATATAACAGAGTCAAAATACCCCAGGCTCTGAAGGGCTAGTGACTCAACAACCATGCTGTTAGTTTTAGAAACTCCGAGAGATCCTTGTGACAGCAGGTCCTGTGTGACAGGGAGAGTGAGGAGGTTTCCTTGTGACAGGGTGAGCAAGTCTGTGAACCAGGGCCGATGAGGCCAGAAGGGGCCACGAATATCACAGTAGCTCGCTGGAGCTTGCAATGGTGGATCGCACGGCTGAGTAAGGGGGAATGGAGGGAAGGCATAGAGGAGACCCAGAGGCCATTGGCGGCTGCGAGCATTGGCGGCCTCAGATTTGGGATGCAGGCTCCTGCTGAAAAAACAAAAGCAACATCAAGGATCGGGGTGCCAAACTTCTTGATGATTAGTTGAAAGGCGGTTGGGCTGAGGGCCCATTCTCCCGGATCCAGGGTTTGGCAACTCAACCAGTCCGCCTCGATAATGTCTACGCCTTAGGAGGTTTGAAAATTGGGTCACTCTGCCTGGTGCAGGAGTATAGGTTTGTTGGATCCTAGATAGCTTGGTTGCCTTCGTGGGTTGTTTCCATTGAGTTTTAATGATTTTCTCGAAGGCCCGGTCTAGGGTGCCCCCCTTGCCGCCACTATGGAGCTTGGGTATATATTCCCTGTCCGAATCCTTGTCATGCGAGGAAGATTCAGAGTCCCTCTTTTTTTGAGCACTCGGGGTTATTCTGAGCACCCGCTCTGCCCTCCTGAGGAGCTTGGAGCTCTGGTCAGAAGGGAGCTCTTTGCCTACATCCTTGGGGCCCTTTGCCAGGATGTCTTCCCATTCAGGTGTGTCCTGGTCCCCTGCCCCAGAGGAGCAGTCCTCATCCTCATCTAAGCCCCCTGAGGGAGATGAAACCACGGGCAGGGGGGTTCTAGCTCGAGTCTGGGCCTTGCAGTTTTTACTCAGGGGTTGTGGGGCGGGTTCAGATTCAGAGGAAGATCCCAACAGTTCACCTTCCTCTGAGGGAGACTCATCCTGTCCTTTCTCCGAGGAAGACCCGAGGAGATCTCTAAGGGAATGTCTATGGGCTTGTTTGCGGGGGTCCTTGTGTTTGCCCGTACCGGCTTTCCTAGAGTCCCCCTTAAATGAGGCTTTGGGGAGGGGTTACGCTTTTGGGCCCTCCGCTGATTGCTTTCGATGCGCGCCAGTACCCCCATCATGGACCTAAGCACGTCCATCTGGAGCCTTTGGAAGGACTCCACAGATTCTTCCCCTCTTACTTGTGAGGAGGCAGAAGTTTCCACCTCCTCTATCTTCACTGCGACCCGTTCCTCCAGATTGCCGCGCGGCTCCTCCGGCTGCAGAGCGGGGGCTGCGGCCTGGGCGGGAATCTCCGGCGCAGTTTCGGTTTCATGCTGGGGGGGGATGCGGTGCTTTCATGGCATGCGGCTCGGGGATAAGTAGAGCGAGCCTGCTCTTCAATCCGTCTCCGGGATCAGAGACTAGTTCCTTGTAGGCTGAAGTCTATTAGACTGACCGCCTCCTTCGTAAGGAGGAGAGAAAGTCTGATGGGGTGTGGAGCACCCCTGCTGCACGTCCTAAAGGAACGGAGGCAGACTTTCGACTGGGGAAGCGAGGGCACACTCTCCCTACGCATGCCCAGTGGAAAGTCTATGCTGCCTCCTAGTGGACACGAGGGAGATCGCTTCCTGAGTCTGAATAAATGGACTGAAGGTATAGAAAGGCAGAATCCCAATATGTCACCCAAACTCAAGTACGTTTCATTGGATGCAAAGTCTGGAAGCAACATAGAAGAGCTTCCCCACTTTCAGCTCCCAATGAACATGCATCACAAATACAGCATATAGCTCCAAGCTTGCTCTGTGTTATGTGACATGCCATTAAGAGAAGCCATTAAACAGAAAGATGAAACATAGGAATAATCACTGGATCAGATTCATGCAGAGTTCAATAGTTTGTGTCCAAAAGGGCCCAGAACTAGAGAGTGCTTTTCCAGAACATGTAAGATACCTTGAAGAAAGCAGATGATATAGTCGGTCGTCTATGGTAGGTCTCAACAAGAACTCTATTAATCCGAAATAGGGTTCAGTACCGATACATGAGGCTTCCTATCCCCCTAGATAATGTTACCTAATAGGATTAGAGCTGAAATGGGTACTTAATTTAGTACCCACAGGTAATACCTGCTTTTTCATGTACTGCATTGGGTACCCGATGGGTTGCATAGGTACCAATTGGGCACCCATTTTTCCATTTACCGATTCCCAACCATTATAGCAGTATACCAATCGGTATATCAGGTTGGAAAACCACAAAAAAATTGATTTCTTTCTTTTCTTTTTAAAGTGACCAGAAGTAGTTTTCTGGGACTTGAAGTGGGACTATCAAGTTGATTTTCCAGGAAGGAAAACTGATAATCATCTTAAGTCAATAAATTGGGGGGTGGGGAGGACTGGGACCAGAAATAGTTTTCCAGGATCAGAAGTTGATGGAAATCCAATAAATACGTGTTGGGAGTTGGTATATCAATGAAGTAGTTTTAAAAAAAAACACCAGTACCTTAAGTTGCCTTATCTATGCCATAAAATGATCTCAAGCACTGGCCTAGAACTGTTGCATTTGATTTCTGAAGATATAGGACAGAAATTAAAAAGTTAAGATTGGCCAACACTGGTGGTAAATCAAATCCCTCACCTGCACTTGCTTGTTGGGACTCTGATTGCAAGCCCAAATTAATGTATTGTGCTGCTTCTACTACAAGCAAACAGTAGGCTCCTCACTGACTAATTCTTTCTTTACCTTATGGTTATTTAATTTTTTTAAATTACCATTTTAGAAATAGAACATAAATATTTCACAAATGAGTATGTTTCATTTCTCATTCATCAAGCATAGGAACAGTCTACAATACTGATTTCACTTATTTAAAAAATAAATGACTTATTACAAAAACAGCCTACATCAGTGGTTCCCAAACTTTTTGTCTGCAACCTCCATTTTGAGACTTTAATATATTCCAGTGACCCCTGACAGCAAAGACATGGCAAATGATATATCCAAAACCAATCAGGTCAGGATCTGATTTGCAGATGGTGCAAATATTTGGGGCCCTGACCTACAATTTGGGAATCTGTACACTAAATGGTTAATAAATTGCTAGTTTTAGAGGTTTCTACTCTCCTCCTGAACACAGCTCCAATACATGTCAAGTCAGTACTCCTATTTCACTCGTTCCAAAATACACCAAGTATAGAATCCCCACATCCTCTCTCTCTAGTATCAATTGCTAGGCAGAGCTAGTCAATGTTTCCCAGACTATGAAGATACAAACATAAGTGTTGAGCACATTAAAGCTGCAACTGTTAATGCACTTGTGCTGATGGAGCCCCATTGACACCAGTGGGGCTGTGCCAACACAAGTGCATTCACAATTTAAGTCCAAGTGTGGAAAGGCTAGTACAAATGACAAAGCTAAGCCAGGAAAATGCTGCTGTGTTGATAATGTGAATTGGAATCATACTGGATAAAACCCAAGAGCCTGGCTCCACTCAACAGGGATAATTCTATATTATTATAGATGACCCTTAGATACGACTAACCCTGCTGATTTAGCCTAACATCCTGAGCACATTATATGTTTATCCCAAAGCTCTGTGTACTTCTGTATGCAAGTCATCTCAGTCAGTCAAGATGTACAGAAATGATACTTCATATTAATATTCCTTATAAGCTTTCCAATGAGAAGGCAAGGGGGAACCTTTAGGGCTGGGAAGTGGGGAAAGCGAAGACAGCTGAATATAGTACTTTTTTAAAAAAAAAAAATTGCATCTTCTGAAAATGTCTACAATATTCAGCTATAACAGGAAATTAAAGTCAGTTACAGCAAATGAAAGTAAGTATCACGTTGCCTTCTCTTCCAGCTCCTAAATCAGTTTAAAATAAACTTGAAAAATCCTAATCCAATCAACATATCTGATGTATGATAATTGTTACTCCAAGGTGGAGGGGTCTGCTATAGCGCAACAGATTTCATTTGGAACTTTTTTGTAAAAAGCACATACAAAATCGACATCACTGCCAAAAACTAGGTTTCACCTACCGAAACAAGGGAAACAAAGTAAGTTCAGAATTTTGATACCCAGAGAGAACAGCTGTGTCTTGCAGTATTCAAATTTAACTGACTAGTGTTTTAAAAAATTAAATGGGGAAAAATAAGGTACAGGTATCAATTTCCAAGGTAAAAATGTAAAATTTCATAGCTCTCGAAAAGCAAGAAAAGAACTGATCCCTCAAATCACTCAAGTGTCATAACTTTTTAAACACTGAAATATCCAAAAACATGAAGAGTAACCTTTGAAATACTTTAATGTGCGTGCATCTACCGCTGGTACAGAAAATGGCAACACAAGCTCCCCCAGGCATAATAGAGGCCTGTTGGAAGAATACTTTTTCAAGGGAAAGAAAGTAGTGTCACGTGAACTATCAGCCTTGTGCATTTCAGACCCTGGATCAAAACAGAAATTGTTTCTCATACACCACAAAACTGTCATCAGATGGCAAGGATTACTTTGCTGAACAAGATTAAGCCCTCTCTTTTTTCATCTTTTCCACTCCCTTTTTCTGACCTTCTTGTCCCCTCAGTATTTCTTTTTTCCCCTTTGCATGGGTCATTTCAAAGTGCTTCTAACCTTGATATATAGTAATTCAACGTCCAATGCTACCACCAAATCACACCTCAAATGAGATGACAGTGCTGTAAGAGGATGATAGCTTCAAGATTAGGATAAACACCCCCAGTCAGAAATTAATTCGCATAATAAGCAGTAAGGGTCTATGAATTTCTTCTTCTTGGTGAAGCAAAGCAAGACCCTACACTCAAATGTCAAGCATTCTACTGTTTGTCCAAAGCAAAAACTTCGGCAAAACCTCATCCATTCAATTCAAAAATCTTATTGAATGTTCTAGGCATCACAACACATTTCCTTATTGGGTTTGGAAAAATCAGAAAAAACAAACTGGCTATAGCAAGTAGAACTCACATACCTGTTTTGCCCTGATCATAGTGCCCTGATCATAGTACTCTCTTATCACAACCAGAACTGTGACATGCAAATTAGCCAAAGAGAAAAATATACTGATTGATACAGATACCACTGATATCAGAATGTCCCCAAGTCACAATTCCCTGAGCTGTTCACTTCACCATAGATTCCAGAACATTCCTTTGCAGCTGGATGAGGTCAGCAGTAGCAATGAGGAAGGTCAGAAAATTTTCCGCTACCAAACATTAACCGTAAGTGTAGAGTACTCCTCTGGGGTCCAAAAGTCCACTGATCCTCTAACCAAACACTGGAAATTATGCAACAAAGTAAAAATAACCAACTTTAATATGAAACAAAATCTTTATTTCATCACTTAGGCTGGCTGTGTGGGATACCACACAAACTAGCAGTTAGCAAGGGTATGAATCCTGAAGAAAAGGGGACTCATGTGCCCGATATCTGCTAGAGTGTTGGGTCCATAGGGTTGCCACCTATCATGGACTGACCCCACACCCACAGCCCAAATTGAGAATGTCACGGTCAAACTGCGAGAAGTGACAACCCTAGAAGTGTAGTCTGTAGAGAGAATCACACTTATTCCCTCATTCACATGGAAAAATTTCTCCTACATTCACTGCAGCATTTTAGTATGACATATTCTGGTGCTGCAGAATCTCAATAAGGTTTATTGAAAAGTACACAAGGCCTTTATCATAGGCAGGGTCGTTACAGGCAGTATCCACAGAGACTGACTGAACCATGAAAACACCCAAACATTACCATCTTTTTCAAGATGCAATTGGTCTTTGAAGTTGGAGGCTGGACAATCAGAGATGCATTTCACTTTCCTTTCGGAGGTGAGAGGGGAGGGATGGGGAAGATGTGCCACTTCTACTGACCTATTTCAGAAAGAAACTTTCAAAAGGTACTTTTATACCCATTTTGAAAACGTCTTGTAGTACAAAAATAAGAAGGTAGCTTGCCGCTCCCTTATGGTCACCAATGTTCACTAATCCTGTAGTGCTTAAACTTTTACGGAATACAACAGAATACATGAAAACATATTCATATCTACAATGGACATTTCTACCTCCACAAAACACAGCTATTATTTCTACATGGTTTTACTGCTCCCCAGCCAAATGCCTATATAGCTATATATATACAATTAGATAATCTGTTTCCCGTTTAGTCACTAGATCATAGCAGAATTAGATAGATGGATGTGAGCCTCATGACCCAGTTCCTACCAAAATGCAGGAAGCCATAAGTTCATATCCTTTAAAGGCTGACCAAATGCAAGCATGCACCAAGTCTTCCTTTCAGAAAACTCAACTTGGTTGTTAAGCTGGATGGATTTATGAACATGTTGAACAGAAATGGTAGTATGGCCATTAACACGCAATAGTTGTGCAAACAGGGGACATGAAGCCAGATTTCATACCATGGGCCAACATAAGAACAAATACAATTATAAACTATCAGCATGAAATCCCAACTCACTATAGTCAGTGGAAAAGCTCCAAATTATATGGTAGTTCAGTGAAGAAATGCTTCCCTAAGTCATATTTTACATTTTCAGAAAAAGACTTTAGAACCCAATTGAATAAAGTTGCTCATTAATTTGAATTAGATTTTTGTAATGTTCAGCTAGAAAAATGCAAGACAACTATTTTTTGCCAACCATGTGTATATGTTTTTAAAATGTTTATTATAAAATTCCAGAGTACAATTAGGATTTCTGAACCTACACTGAATCCTCACAAACCCTACCCCACCCCAACAGAATGAAGCTAGTACACAAACTAAAATCAGCTTTAAACCACAATACATAATGCAACTGTTTACACATCACCTGCTAGTAGCGATACTTAGTTAGATGTGGGCCAGGCTCCAGAAGATTCATCATGTACGCAGGGAAGTTCTCATAACCTGGAATGGGAGCTCAAAATAGAGCAAAGCCACACACACAGAGGAACCAATCACAGCTCAGTGACAGCCCAAGGAGGGAGGAGCAGCTGGTGCACTCAGCTACTGTGCTTCGGTGAGAAGTGTTGGGCATGCATGGAGTTACTACTCAATCAGGGCAGAAGTAACTCCACACATGCCTGAGTGGCTGCAGCCACTTTTAAATCAAGCACATCAGCCCCCAGTACACCAACTACCCCCAGAGCCTGCATTCACCACCACTGTGATGAAGGTGGTGGGTGCAGACTCCTGGCTTATCTGGCCATCTGGGTATTTATGACTGCGAGATATCGACCAAGGAACATGTTCAGGTCTGTCAACACTGGTGGTTCATGCTGTCCACATTTCAGCTGAATCGGTTGGATAACGGAGATATTGCAGTTTTAAAACTGCACTTTGAAAGCCTGTTTTTTAAAAAGTTAGACAATCTCGATCTCAACAGGGTAAAGGAGTTTTGTGTTGGTTGGGAGGAGGCGTAAACCTTTTAGAAAATTCAAGGAGGCTGCCAGCGGGTGCCTTCTAGTTTACTTTTTGTAAATCTGGTTAGTAGTTTTTAAGTTATGACAGCTTGAAAATTTAATGTTAGCCTATGAAGACCATCCTGAGCATGGAGTGCTTGTGAACATTCTATGTGTAATGCAAAGACTGTTTAAAAGCAAACAGTCTGGAACACTGGGGACTACAACTCCCAGCAGGACTGCTTGCTAGAGGCTATCAGTGCCAGGGAAAGAGAGGGAACTGCACCTCCCAGGGGCAGTGAGAGTGACTGGTCAGCCATGTTTAGAGCAGATTTGGTGGGGAGAGGAGGAGAGCAAGGCCTGTGGAAGGGAGAGAGCTGAAGATCATTCTGATCTGCACAGCAGGCGTCTCAGCTTGGAGGCCAGTGACGCCAAGATGGTTAAACAACAGAGTTAGCTAATACCGCAGTGATCTTTGGGGTGGCTGATCTTGCCCCCTAAATCCACCCAGAACCACAAAGGGCACGGATTTCAGCTACAGCCCTTCCCCCTCCAAAAAGGTGGGGTGCGGATCCAATGGGGAGCGCCATTGGAGGAGCATGGCTGGGGTGCTGGAGTGCAAGAGGGCAGAGGTTTATCCTGGAGACAGCAACAGTAGGCTACTGGCGGGATGGAATCGATCTTCTTTCAGCACTTCTCCCTCTGACTTTCCCAACCCCACAAAGGCATGAGCGGTAAGCGGGTGCTCTGGGCTGATACAGTGGGCATTCTGCAGGAGCGGGGCAGGGAGACGGTGGGGTCCTGTGCAGAGCAGCCCTTTGGGACAGAGTGGCAAATGTAGTCCTCTTGGGAGGACCTTAAGAGCGAGCCTCAGCCCAGGGAGCAAAATCCTATGCGGGAGCAGGGAGGGAGCATACACAAAGGGGTGGGGAACCATTAAGGGGAGAGAGTAGGGGCAGAGCATCTGTAAGTAGCTTCCACAATGGAAGCCATGCACATGGGGAGCACTTTACAGGGAGCAGCTTTATTGGGGATACAGTACATGGAGCCCAGTACAAGGGGAGGTCTGCAGAGTGGGCAGTGTTGTGTAAGAAAGGGAGTCCTGTCCAAGGGGTAGTGGGGGGAGGGGGGGAGGAGAAGAGAAGTCTTGTAGTGACATAGAGCTGCAGAATAATGGTCATAATTGTGCTGCAGGAGAGCGAAGAACTGAGTGAGGGAGCTTTGTACAGGGGGAGAGCTGCAGGATGGGCAGCATTATGCCAGGTGGAGAGTCCTGTACATGAGAACAGCAGAGTCAGGGAGCCCTGTACAAGGAGTGAACTAGCCAGGGGGTCCTGTACAGGGGGAGGTCCTAGAAAGCAGAATGGCCAATGCTGCACAAGGAAAAGAGCTCCGACACTGGGGAGCAGAGTGGAAGACTCATGTACAAGCCATGAGCTAGAGAGATCATAGAGAGCAGTTTTTGGAAGTTTGCAATGCTTAAACCAAACCAAAGTTGTTGTATTCTTAGTAAAGCAGGGAGCTACCAGTAAAAATCC
>QEPC01006747.1:165134-178694 GCA_003113815.1 Sphenodon punctatus | reverse complement strand
CCCAACTTACTGCAACCAAGCCAAGAATGTGTACCTGAGTTCCCACATCCTCATGAATGTTGCATCCCTTGTCTCTCCCTCTGTTCCCTCTTCCCTGTCTCCCCTCCCCCTGTCTTTAGATTGTAAGTTCTCGGGCAGGGACTGTGTCTATTTTATTCTTTGTAAAGCACCAGGTACATCGCTTGCGCTATATAAATGCTTATAATAAAATAATAATAAGCCCACTCCCTAGGGTCTTAGCACCTTCTAGCCTCCTGGCTTAACCTCCCTGGTCAAGCCAGCCACAGGGCAGTTCTGTATGTAGCAGGGTCTGGACTAGACTTCGAGCTCCACTGCCTTGGGGCAAGCCTATGCTTCTCCCTGGTAGTCCTTCCTCTAGCTAGGCTTTCAGGCACTCAGGGCTTCTGATCACTTGACTAGACCCCAATCTGTGTCCCAAATAACCCAGCAGCACCACCTGGTCTGCTCAAGCCCTTTAAGCTGAGCCACAGAGAGCCAGACCACCAGGGTAATTTACTCCTGCTACAAAGAGAGATTTCCCAAAGAAGCAGGCATACAGCAAATTCTTACATATTTATTACTGTACGAAGTTTACATGATTAACAGCAAACACTTTAAAGATAGCCCTAAAACAGGTGCGGAAAACCCTTTCCCTTCCAGGGACCACTTTGAAAATTAGTACAAGGGCCACACAGAAATTGGGGGCAGAATTACTTAAGGGGTACACTCAGGATAAGGGGAAGTCTAGAACATGGATCTGTGTCATAGGGTCCATTCCTGATCCTTGTGTGCATGCCCTCATTTCTACACCCTTACCTTGAGCTCAGACAGCGGCCAGATTCATGAACTGGAAAGGGGCCACATAAAAACTAGCCGCAGGCTTCATTTGGTCCCTGGGCTCAACGTTCCCCACTCTTGCTCCTAGAAGCACCTTTTCTTGACATTAAAATATTTTATTTTTTATTATTAAAAAAGCAGGTTGAATTTTGTAAAAGAATAAAATCCTTGCTACATAAGAAATAAAATGTTGTCCTTAATCTCATGATTTTTCTGAAAGAAACTCTGTGCTCATATTACAAGGAACACAAAGGGAGTAGGAGGGGAAGCCAGAATAAAAGAAACTAACTTTAAGTAAACCTTAACATAGGAGGTTAAAAAAATACGAACTTTGGATTTTAGCTACAGGACTGACGGTTGCAAGAATGTCCTCTCTACATTTCTTAGAGGGAAAAAAACACACTCCTATTGCATGCCAATTATTTTACATTAATCTTGAATCAAAATGAAAATCTTGTTCAAGTACAGAAACCAATGTTGCTTGCATGTCAGAGAATCAGGGAATGCTGTTCCACCAGAAAATATCTGGAAATTCTGTTCTATCAGCAGTTTTCTCACAAGATTCCTTAAGAGCTATTTTATGCCTGCTGTCATTTAAAGTCATAATTTTGTCAGAGGTAAAAATCATACAGTTATTCATCTTCACATTAAAATAGGAACTGCAAATAATATGCAGTATTGTGTATCATATTAGCAACAACAGATAATGTCAACATCATCATTTTCAAAGGCTTTTTTTAACTAAATAGTTATTCTAAATAAACCATGGAACAGCTAGCTTTTTAATAAAAAGAAACTTGTGCCCCAGTTGGGCCAAAACTGATTAATTTAACTAAGTTTAGTAAAATTGTAAAAAGCAGTAAAAATCACAGTTCGATAGATAGAGAATATAGAACATACAGAACTTTCATACAATGAAGCTTTACATTCTGTCACTTTTTCCTGGACATCATTATGGCAGCAGGCCTTCCATTTGAACGAACTCCCTAACCAAGGTTAAAAAACCATGTGATATAACAGGTTGTTAAAAAGCCCACACAGGCTAACAACATTGAAAACCGTACTTGATTCTTCTCCCACACAAATGTTCAAAGCCACAGAATTTCAGGCAAAAAAAGTAAGAGAGAATATTGCCTTAAGTGTCAAAATGCAAACAGAGCTGAACCATTTTTTAAAAATACAGACCCCCATCAGAAGAACACAGCAACTGGATTTTGTAATGGAGCAAACTGAGCTTAGTATTAATCCTCTAAGTATGTAACTTAATCATGTCTAATGCATATCTATTAAGAAAGAACAAGGGGAAATGTTACCAGCAAAATCTTTATTCTCATATTGCATTATGTTAATCCTTTCATGCCAGGAGTTGGATCTTTCTGGCATGACATCCATTGGCGACAATGGATGCTCTAAAACTACTGATGCCAAGCAGTTAAAAATAGACAAGAACAAAACTCAACTCTAATAGGTCTACTGGTATTATTTACTGGTATTATTTGCAAGTAGTTTCCCCCCACCTTTTGGGCTGATCATCACTATTTAGAATATTTAGATCACAAGAGTAAAACTTCAAGTTCTGGTTACCTTTTGTTAAAAAATCATGAATCAAGTTACCAGAACAAGAGACTCATAGGGAAGGTTTACAGAATAAGTTTCTAGTAACACTTAGTAGGCCAGTTTTACCAAATTGGGTTCAGCTGTTCTAAACAATGTGTTAAAATGCTAGTGTACACAGGCTACCATGCTGGAGGTCTCTTTTAAGGTACTTTAATCAAGAATATTTGCTAACCCATGATAAAAATCACACTTAGGCATATGCTAACCTATCGTGTACGCATACCCACCTAGATGAGCGAGGAGACCACTAAATTATGTTTCTTCCTTATATTTGCACACACACTTTTGTAGAGTTTTTATGGTGACAAATAAGCCTTTGGTCAATAGGCGTTAAAGAGATCATCAGAATTTCTTGATTAAATACCACACTGTTGTTTCAGGATATTTGCTTAACTACAGAAGTTTGTCACTGCTTTTCAATTTTTTTGTTTACTTTGTGTCAAAGTATTGACAAAAAGTTTGAACTTGAAGTAGAAGGTGGTTAGGTTAAATATGTGCAGCAGCAGAGGAGTGGAAAACATGACTTGCTGGGCATGACTGCTGCTCTTCTCTCCCCAGATGCACCTCACTTAATACCCATGCAGCTAATACCTCATATTACTTTTTAATGTTTCTTTCTCTTCCTGAGGAAAAAAGGTGCATTGAAATTCTCTGCCAACGTATGTATATTTTCCTCAGGCACTAATCTTTCACTGGTTTCATAATCTTGAAAAATTTGCATATAAATAATCTCAAGAGCCATGGCTGCTGCCTCTACTGTTGACAGCCTCTTCTGCAGAGTCCCCCAAACCATATCGATCAAGTGGTTTGTAATTTCCAGGCATGTAAACACAAGGGCCATATGGGGGGAAACAGCCGTAGGTTTTTGCCTGGCCCAGATTAGTGGAGAAATCACCACACAGAGAAGACTCTCAGGGTTTCCAACGCCTCATTTCCCCCCAATGCTGCTCCAGATTTGGGCACAGCCACCATCGCTTCCCTCCCCCACCGGTTCCACCTTTGTTCACTGCCTTCTCCCCCCGGCTACGTGCTGGAATCGCCTTCTCTCGCCCCCCAAGCCCCCAGTTTGTGGCAACCTTTCCCTTCCCACACCCTCTCTCTCCTCCAACCCCACCTCTCCTCGCCGACCACTCTTCCCCTCCCTTGTTCATTGCCCCCTTCCCCCGGTCCACTGCATCCCCCGTTCCTCTCTCACCGAGCTTGCCGCGGGACTCCTCCAGCTTCTGGATTTGGTTCTCCAGGAAGAGCACGGCCACCCCGAACGCCAGCACCGCCAGCAGCTGCAACTTGGGTGGCAGCATAATCCTGAGCAGCCCCATCAGCAGCAGCACCAGCGCCGCCCGCCCTGGATCACAACATAATGTGGGGCCCGGCCGCGGAGGCCGGGAAGGGGAAAGCCTCAGCCGCCGCCTCGGGAACGCAGCGAGTGAAGGGAAGAGAAAGCGAGCGGGATCCCGACACGCGCGCAGCGGGCCACAGCTCACATCCCTCCAGAGACCCCCCCAACCCCACGCCAGGGCCTCTTCAGCAACCCCTAGTACCAGCCAACCTGCCCGCCCGCCCGTCACTGAATCCCGCTCCGCGGTCACTAGACTGCGCCCCCCGCCACCACCACCGCCGCCGCCTGCGTGCGCTGCTCAGCAACCGAACGCCGGAGCGCACACACGCCCACTAACCCTACCATTGACCAGCAGAACCCATCCCTCTCCCGCACGCCTTTTGCTATTGGTCCATATTGCTAACACCCCGCCTTCTTCCCTGTCCCACTGGCCAAACGGTAGCACCGCCCACAAATCAACTTGAGTAGCTATACCGACATCCCGCCTACAGACGCTCTTTAGCGATTGGACAGTTTGTGAAGTCTTAGCTACCTACCTTTAGGTTATTGGATACTGATAGCGCCGCAGTCAGCTCATTCAGCCTTGTATTGGCCATCCAAACTGCCAGTTCTTAGCAAGGTGGTCCCGTCTTACCGCTTCAGAGAGTAAAGGACCGCACTGGGTATGACTACATTGGTGCCTGAATGAATCAACAAAGTAACTTCTTCCAAAGGTCCAGTCTAAGCCTCTCTCAGAACAGAGCTCGGCAGCTTTGTTTCAGCACCTCCGCAAACGAATCCATTCACAATAGTGTGAGATGAGAGAGCTCCGCGTTTTGCTCTCTCGGATTAGGCGGGAGCCGGGCAGCCGAGGGTCCCTGTTAGCGGTCTCCCGGAGGCATTGCCGGTTCCAGAGCAGCAGTAAGATGGCGGCGACGAAGGGAGTGATGGGTGTAGGGCGTTGCTGGCTCGGGCTCCTGGCGGCGTTGCAGGCGGTGAGAGGCGGCCTCGTTCGGGCTGAGGGCAAGGAGTAGTTACGGCATCTCCTGGCTGGGGAGGCACGAGTATTGGGGGAGTCTGTAGCGGGGGCGCTTCCCGGGAAAGGACTGAGCTGGGGAGAGAGAGACGTGGCAGGGGCGGGCGGGGAGGAATTAAATTGGCCTTTGTGCTCCCCTTGCGTCAGGAGCTGCTGCCCGTCTACTTCCTCGTGCATCTTCTACGTTTCCCTTTAACAGGCTTCCCCCGTCTCCTCCAGCTGCGACTCCTAGAAACAGCCCTCCTCCTCATCGCCCCCACCAGCTCCTCCTGCCTAGTAAGCGCCCCTAGTGTCTAGCTGCGGGGAGCACGGGGGACGTGGAAAGGACTGACATGAAATGCTGGTTGAAAATAATGGCATCAACAGGAATGCCAGTTGGAAGCGATGGGGATCCGCAAAGGACAGTAGCCCTTAATGGGCAGGCAAGTAACACAGTGGAGCTGGTCTCTGTGGAATCCCAAAGAAGGGATTCCACCCCTCCCGTGTGGAAAGGCAGGTAGGAAGCCAAAAGAAGGGGTTGGAATGACGGGAAGGGGTCCACTAGGGGTGCCTTACATGATGAGGGGCTACATAGAGACAGAGAACTACCAGGAGCTGTTCTGTTGAAAGGACAGGGGATAGGTTGAAACGAAGGGGAGAACACCACCAGGAGCAGCTGGAAAGATGGTGCTGGGTAGAATGATGAAGGAGCGGGTGCAGTGATGGGGAGCAGGCAGCTGCAAATGGCTGGCATAAGAGGGACTGGGGGGAATGATGGGGAGAGGATGGCAGGGAGTGAATGGCCTGCTCACTGTGCCTGGAATAACAAGGGACTTGACAGAGTGATGGGAAAGGGGCTTCTCTTCACTTCTCTGGTCATTCCAGCAACTCCTGACAGCTTTCTCTCCATCATTACACCTGCTCCAGATGGCCATGTCATTCTACTTAACATTTATTTATTGATATGTATTATTTTATTGCTCCACGTAAATCCTCCTTTTGTAGGAGTATGTTTTTTAGTTGGTTTGTTAAAATATGCAATGGCTACGGCCACGCAAATAAATTATCTATCTTCTACTTAGTATCCTGTCATTCCATCTGCTCCAGACAGGCTCCTCCCAGCCCCTTTTCCTTTGTTCTTTCCACTCTGGGCATTCTCATATCTCATGTTATTCCATGTAGTCCCATATCATTCTGGCCATTCTCAGTCTCCTCCCTGTTGTTCCACCTAGTTAATCAGTTCAGTCCAGCACCTCTTGACCACTTCCTCACTGTTATTCCACCCAGTCCTCAATCAGACTGCTTTCACACCTTACAAAATGGGCTATTATAATAACTGGAGATAATACAGAGTATTATAGTTGTTGGAGTTTTGTAAAGTGTGAATGCACTATTCCTATTTTTATGCTGCAAGATTTTGGGTCATTTGTAAAAGGCTGCTTTCACATCTTCCAAAACGGGATATTATAATAATTGGAGATAATACTGGGTATTATAATTACACAATTTTTGTGATGTGTGAATGCACTATTCCCCTTTGATGCTGCGAGATCTTGGGTCAGTGTAAGAGCTACCAAATGTGGCTTTTACAGTGACCTGAGATCTTGCAGCATAAAAGGAGAATAGTGCATTCACACTTTACAAAACTCCAGCAATTATAATACTCTGTATTTTCTCCGGTTATTTATAATAGCTCATTTTGTAAGGTGTGAAAGCAGCCTCATTCCACCCTCTTTTGATTGCCTTCCACCCATACCCTTATCATTCCAGCCACTCCTGGTGGCCTGTGTTCTGTCATTTCACTTAACCCTTCATCATTATAGCCGCTCCCAGAGGCCTCTTCCTTGTGTTTCCACCCTGTGACCTTTCTAGTCACTCCTGGCAGCCTCTCCCCTGTCATTGCAGAGCCTCCCCTGACATTCCAGCCACTCTGGGTGGCTTCCTTCCTGTCATTCCATCTAGGCTTCCTCTGACATTCCAGCCATTCTCCCAACATTCCATCTGCTCTAGGTGGACTCCTCCCCAACATTCCATCTGCTCTAGGTGGACTCCTCTGCCATTCCATATAATCCCTCATCGTTCTAGCAGACCCTTGCAGTTTTCTCCCTATCATGCCACCCAGCCCCCATCGTTACAGCCACTCCGGAGTGTCCTCTTGTGATTCTAACAGCTACTGGAGGCCTCCTCCCTTTTAATTCCACTTAATGCCATCATTCCTGCCACTCCAGGCTCACTCCTCCCTGTCATTCTGTCTAGTCCCTTATCATAACAGACACTCTTGGCATTCTCTTTCCCATCATTCCACCATCATTCCAAGCTGCTCCCAGGGACCACCTCCTTGTCATTCACTCCCAGTGGCCTCCTCCCCATCTTTCCAACAGCTTACTGTAGCCCCCTCCCCAGCATTCCACCCACCCGTACCTGCCATTCCAGCTGCTCCATGCAGCCTCCCTTCCTATAATTTAAAATAGTCCATCATTCTAGCTGCTCCTGGCAACCCCTTCCTGTCATTCTACCCAGACCTCCTCCATTCCATCTCCTCCCCTTGGATTCTTCCCTATCTTTCCACTTTCACCTTTCCCTCCCGTTTCGTGACTCTTCCTTGGCATTCTACACACACTCTATTTTCCTCTTCTTTTAGAGATGCAACTCCATTCTGTTTTACTGCCCATTAAAGACTATCAGCATTCACAGTTCCTCATTATTTCCAGCTGGCATTCCTGTTGCCACCATTGTTTCAATGGACATTCCATGGCATTCATTTTAGTATGTCTGTGGAAGAGGTTTGTCTGTAAGAGAGTGTGACTTGTCCTTGGGGTTGAGAGGGCCGTCCCTGGATTAGCAGTGCCAAAGTAGTCTTGCTCTGTGAGGACTGGACAGAGGCTGGTGGGATGAACATGTAGGGGTCTATGCAGTCTTCAGCCCCCCACCCCCATTTAATCTGGTTTTAGATAATGCAGATTACCTAACCAGGCTTGAAAGCCCTAGTGTGAGGTTCCAAATTGAGTTAAACTAATTAGTGGAACATCACTTAAAACCTTGGATAAGTTGTTCTCCCTGGCACATATGGATTAACTCATTCATGTTAACTAAATAGTTAATTAACTTTGCTTTTCAAACTTGTAGACAAGTCGTTGCATCAGTTGGTAATGTTCTGCATCCCCAAATTTCCCACCTCCATTATCAAATCTGGTATTAATAGGAATCTGGGTTGGTATTCTTAGGAATAAGGGTGAGAGATGATTTAAGCAGAATGATTATTTGCTTAAGTTCCTTTAAAATTAGAGCCGTTCCTTTAAAAAAAAAATAAATAAATGGAAATGAGTTAAGTATAGAAAATATGAAAATTTGAGTTTAGGTAACATCCCCTGAGAATACATTACAAGTAGTAAGCTTTGTATCGGTATAATCAATAGTACAGCTACATGCAAAGCTTGTACTATGGCAAGTGACTATTGGATGAACGTAAGTAGTGCCATACTAGGTCAGACCAATGGTCCATCAAGCCGGACATCCTATCTCCAGCAGTGGCCAATCTCTGTCTCTTGGGAGGAGTACCCAACAGGTCACAATGGGCAATCCGTTACCTGTTGTTCCAGGCCACCACAGTAAGAGGTTATGTCCCCAAAACCTACTTGACGAATAGCCATTAATGAACCTCTAGCTACACTAACTGACTTGACCACTTCCTCTGACAGTAAATTCTGCAAGTTTTTTCCAAAGTACTTGGAATTTTTAAATTCCCAAAATACTTTTATTTGTTTTAAATCTGCTGCCAGTTAATTTCGTGGAGTGTCCCCTTCGTCTAGTACTGTTAGAGAGGGTAAGTAACCACTCCCTATTTACGTGTTCCACACCACTCATGATTTTATAAACTTCTGTCATATCCCCTCTGTCGTCTCTTCTCCAAGCTGAAGAGTCCCAACCTCATCAAGCCTCTCTTCATTCCATTCCCTTGATAATTTTTGTTGCCCTTCTCTGTACCTTTTCTAGTTCTACTATGTCTTTTTTGAGATGGGGCAACCAGAATTGTACACAGTATTCCAGGTCGGTTGTACCATAGATTTATATAGAGGCATCACAGTATTTTCAGTTTTATTCTCTATCCCTTTCTGAATGATTCCTAACTTTGTTGTTTTGTTTTGTTTTGTTTTGTTTTACTGCCACCACACACTGAGGTGAGGATTTCAATATATTGTCCACAGTGACTCCCAGATCCTTTTCCTGAATGGTAATATTTTCCCCTATGTATATTACTTTGTATTTGTCCACATTGAAATTCATCTGCCACTTATTAGATGCCCAGTCACCCAACCTCACAAGATCCTCCTGCAGTCCTTCACAGGGTGCTTGGATTTTAACCACCTTGAATAACTTTGTGTAATCTGCAGATTTGATCACAGCACTCTTTATTCCCTTCTCCAGATCATTAATGAATATATTAAACAATACCAGTCCCAGTATAGATCCCTGAGGCACTCCACTAGTTACCTCTTTAATTTCCTCAAGACTTTTATTTCCTCCAGAGTCTCTCATGAGAGACCTTATCTAACTTCTTATGAAAGTCCAGGTACTCTATATCAACCAGCTCACTCTTAACCATATGCTTATTTACACCCTCAAAAAATTTGAATGGATTAATGAGACATAACTTCCCTTATCTAAATACATGTTGATTCTTCCCCATGATGCCATGTTTATCAATATGTTCAGTAATTATGTTCTTAACAACCATTTCCACCAGTTTGTCTGGCACTGACATATGGCTCACCGGTCTCTAGTTTCCTGAATCACCTCTGGTGCACTTTTTAAATATTGGTGTTACATTTCCTACCCTCCAATCTTCTGGTACAGTGGCAGATTTTAGGAATAAGTTAAATTACCAATAGTAGGACTGCAACTTCACATTTGAGTTCCTTCAGAACTCTGGAATGAATACCATCTGGTCCTGGTGATATGTTACTATTTAGTTTGTCAATTTGCTCTAAAACTTCTTCCAGAGTCGTACTTATTTGTGAAAGTTCTTCCGCTTCCATGGCGGACCTACAAAAACTTGGTCCGCCATGAGTATATCCCCAATGTCCTGAATGGTGAAGTCCGAAGCAAAGAATTCATTTAGCGTCTCTGCAATGTCCCCATTCTCCCTGAGTACCCGTTTCACCCCCCTGTACTGGGATGGACTGTGAGAGCTTGACTCACTTCTTAGTGCCTATCTCTTCTTCCTATTTCTCAATCACTTCTGTTCTAGTCATTACCCCTGCTTTTGCCATTAAGTGGCTTTCTGAGAAGTGACACCTTTCAGATCCTACTTCCTCCCAGCATTATTAAAGATGAAGCTGGATAAACTCAGATTTTAAAAATAAGACATTTTTAACAATGAGAGATGCATTTAAGTAGTTTTATCTAAGCATATGGTGGATTCCCTAAATCTATGAGCTATATAAAGTTATATCCTTCATGCAGATATTGTAGAAACTTCTATAGCATGTAATAGGCAAAAAAACTAGCAAAAAAAGGCATGCACACCCCTCTTTTTGTCATATGTTGTTGTTGGGTGTTAACAAACAAGACCATTGCCTGCTGGAGTCCAGGTTCATTCCATGCAGACCCCACACACTTATTTAGCATGTCAGCCCTAATAAATGGGCAGCCCCTTACGTGTATTTCATGCTCAGGTTTCATGTGACCAGCCTAATACACCAAGCGTTTTTCACCACCCTTCTAAACCCACCAAGTCCCCCTTTCTCAGTATCCCTCCCCCTATCATGACTCAGCTGTGGCGAACCATGAGAACAAGAAACTGCCCCAGCTGTCTGTTTGTTCTGGGCTATTTTGACTCCGGGAGGCGGTCCAACACCTGCTATCCCTGCCCTTCTCTGGTGGTTCATACGTGAGCTTGTACCTATCAGCACTTGAGAACCATAATTAAGCGGTTACTAGTCACACAATGCTGAATTTAAGTAGCAAATTGCGTACTTTGAGCACCTATAGTGAAAAGTGAAAGCGAAAGTAAAAAATGAAATAAAAAGGAGTTCAATGCTTTCATCTGGTTTCTCACATCTATGGCTCGCAGTGGTGCACTGTCAGGAAGCAGCGCACAGCTTTATCAGGGTCTCGTGCTCCGCAGTGTTGGAAATACCTTTCTGTTAGTATAAAAACTCCAATCAAACATGTGCCTCTTATACCACCTCTGTTATCTTCTACATCACCATACAGTGTGGGCAGAAAACATCCCCACTTGCAAGGGATTTCTGCACTTCTTTGAGTACCCAAATCTCATATAAGACAACAAGCTGCCCTTCAGTCCATTCACGTTCCCGGTACCTCAAAGCACTAATTTCCCCAAAGATATTAATCTTTTCAACCCAGTCAAGACACTCCTGATGTCCCCTCGGGTATCCTCTCACTATCGTCGGGGCAAAGAAGTTCCAGCCCCTGTTACTGACAGCCTTACTTCTGGCATTGCATAAACCTCAAGGAAACGCTCACTCTCATTTGGATACCACTCTTTCACTTTATCTGGGCTCCCACTGTTGCATTCTGCAGAACTTGCAACTGCAGCATGTTTTTGTGTTGTCTGCATTCCCACCACACATACACACAACCCCATTGTGTGCATGAGTCATTCAAAACGCAGTGTTTCTATGGCATTGTGACACACACACCCATTCTCATTCCAAGCAAAAACTGTTATTTCTTTAAAGATTAGAAAATATGAATAACTTTCAACCAATGGGAAATAGTGTCCCAGCCCTGTTCCCACACACATTCCGAGCACAGTGCCTTGCAGATACCACCCCCACCCCGGCCCTCCATCACTTAACATGGAACTCTTACCGACCCACCCCAATAAAAAATAGCACGCTTCCATAGTGCTAAAATCTGCAATATTTTGTAGAAGAGTTTGCTTGTGCACTAACATGGTTGTGGCAGGAACGTCTGTTCATTTTAATTGCCACTTGGACTGACGGTGCAGGTGCGCATCTCTCTCTCTGTCACACTCACACACACACAGCCGAAGCTTGGTGAAAAGTTTTTCATCCAATAGCCTGTAATGCCATGTGACCAGCAACAGCCAATAAGAACTTGCACATAGCACACCACTGTTCCCTATGTGCCACATGATGAAAAGCAGCCAATTGCAGCTTGCGTGTGGTGCACAGCCAGTCCCAGCTATGCATCAGCCCAACACTTGATGCTGTTCAAAATATCTGACATGGTCAGCAGAGTTCAGACACCGGAACCGCAGCCATGGAGATGCATGCCAAGAGCTTCCTTGCTCGTTATCACACTCCAGACCTCCTTTCTGCTGCTGAGCAGAACCTGCAAGCAATTCAGCAGATCCAAGCCTATTGCTGCTGTTGTCATGATGTGAGGTAAAAGCACAGAAAGGCTTTCGCTTGAGCTCTGACCAAAATAACAGGGCACACCATACCAGTTGAGGCAGCTACTTCTTTGGCGTTGTGCACTTGCCTATCTCTGGTGGCAACAGACGGTGCTGGGGAGGATAGAAGCTGCGCAAGGGCAGCTGATATGTGCAGAGATATGCCTGTTAAGCGACACGGCTTCAGTCACCAATGCCATGCATGGGGCTGTAGAAGCTGGTCTGGGTCAAGGAGAAAAGCACAGACTGGTGGAAGAACGTACTGTCCTCGTGAGGAGATGCTGTGCATATTACAAACTCCAGGCTGCCTTGTTCTGTATATACCTGAGCTCCTCAGGCCACAGCTGGAAGAAGAGAGCACAGTGATGCGGTTGCCCATCCCACTGGAGAAGCATGTTGTCATCGCCATATGGAAGCTCGCCACTCCAGAATCCTGCTGCTCTGTCGCCCAGCAATTTGACATTGGAATCTCCGTGGTGGGCACCGTAGTAGTGGAGGCTTGCACAGTGATTTTAGAAGTGTTACTGGACCGGGTGGTGCAGATGGCTGGCTCCGCAGAAGTAATGGAGGACTTCTGGTGGGAGGGGTTCTTGAACTGTATCAGGATGATTGATGGGAGCCATATCACTGCCATCTGCCCACCTCATAGCAAGGACAACTACCTGAACTGGAAGAGGTTTTTCTCCATGGTTCTTGAAGTCGTAGTTGACCACCACTCCTGGTTCCTGGATGTACTGCCTGGCTGGGTAGTCTGGGAAGAACCAGGAAGTCCACATCTTCCATTAGTCCCCTTTCTTTGGCCGCATAAGCACAGGACCTTGGACCCTCCAATGAAACATGCATTGAGGGGGTGCTCACGAGACCTGTTCTTAGGGACCCTGCCTACCCCTTGAAACCCTGGCTCGTGAAGGCATTCAGTATTGCCTGCACCCCGGAGCAAAGGTAGTTTAACCAGCAGCTCGGTGCCACCCACTCTGTTGTGGAGAGAGCTTTTGGGCTATTAAAGCAGCGCTGGAGATAAATTGTGGCGAGAACGGATTTCCAGCTGGAGACAGCACCAATTCTAACTACTGCTGCCTGTGTTCTCCATAACATCTGCAAGACCGGTGGGGCTGCATTGGAGAATCCCCTGCTGGTTAGTTCCAGTGAGCCAGTGCTCTTGTGAGCAAGCGGGACCAACTGAACGAAGCAGAGCAGGGCGTATCTGGAATCTGGGACGACTTGTGCCAGCACATCAACCACAATGCTAGCCCCAACACCCACCATCAGTGACAGTTTGAACATTGGTAAACTGTTTTAAATTATCTTTTTTGTAATAAAGCCTTTGAAAATATTTCTTGTGTCTCAGTGTCCTCATTTGGCCCATCCAGCTTCTCCTCTTCTCTCCTC
>QEPC01006747.1:140909-165123 GCA_003113815.1 Sphenodon punctatus | reverse complement strand
CCCCCCCCCCCCCCCCCCCCCCCCCTTCCTTGCCGGGGCATCTCCCCATGCTAATTCCTGCCAGTGACCTTTTGGCATCCACACATTAGCCGGCAGCAGACCTGAACCCCTGCATTTCCTGTTGGCATTCACAGGCTACACAGGTCTGAGAATGGCAATAGGAAGTTCAGAGGCACAGGCATGCAAACAGCTACTCCGCAATGGGCCAGCACCCGGCCTTTGCCTGTGGCTTTTCCATGGTAGTTCCCCTTGCACCAGGTCTTTTACCCTGTGGTCTACTGTGCCACCCCCCATCCCGCAAGTGCCTGGCCAGTGGCCTCCCCAGCCCATAAAGCAGCTTATCACTATGCCATACTGCCATTTGTTATGCCCCCCAAACCTCCCTTCTTTCCCAGAAGAAGCATAGGAAGCATGGATTATGAAAAATTAAACAATTCTTCTTCTCCTTTTGGGAGCAGCTTGATGTGTTTGCTTGAGTGATGGAACTGGTGTGGGGGATGCTTTCCCAATCCTTCCGCAAATCTGATTGTGGAGAAGTGTTGCAGGAATGTTTGGAGGAAGTTGTGCCTGGACCCAGGAACTGTTTCCTGGAATAAACGCAGTGTGAAGAGAGCTCCGGTGCTTTCCCTGGGGAGTGGAGTGCAGGGGAAGTCAGGGTGGGTGGTCTGTCCTGGCACAATCTGTTTGGAGAATAATGCTTCCTATGTAAAACTGGGAGTAGGGCAACAATAATGAGGAAGAGCAAAACAATCCCAAAACAGAGAGGTGAATTATGTAGCTTTAGTGTAGGGAACATAGATGACCCACTCTTAATTCTGGTTTTTTGAACAGTAACTGCCTTCATAGACAAATACTACATAATAAATTCCTATTATCTTAATTGTAATTTCCACTAAAGTTTTAACCTCATTTGGATGTCTGTAATTTCCCCTGCTCTTCTGTAATTCCGAGATGCCGTAGGCATGGGGGGCGGCATATAAATATAATGAAATAAAATAAATAATAATAAATATAAATCATAATACAAAATTGAAATCCTGGTTGAAATAGTGGCATACATTTGTGCTTTTCTTACTGCTTTTCCTCATGGGGCTGTTCTTTTATCTTGTATTTGTTTTCATGCAGATGAAATTTATTGGAATTGTTCTGTGAAGCATTGACAGTGCTTGAAGTGGTGGATATTAGTAAATTGCAGTTAATTGGCAGTGCTTTAGTCTGCATGACTGCATAAAATTATTGTAAATTGAGCAATAACTGTCTAAATTTGTTTACTTGCAGATATCTGCATATGGGGCAGAGTTATCGTCGGACGCATGCAGAGAACTAGGCTTTTCCAGTAATTTGTTGTGTAGTTCTTGTGACCTTCTTGGAGAGTTTAGTTTGAGTCAACTAGACCCATTCTGCAGAAAATGTTGTCAAGAAGAAGCTCAGTCTGAAGCCAAAAAGGTAAGTTTAGATAGTGGGAAAATCTGCTGTACAGAGAAAATCTGAATGAGAATTCGGTGTGATTCTGCTCTAGCAACTCTGAGGCATTGGTGGAAGCAAAGGTGACTGTTCTACAGCAGTCTTTTTGGTCACTAGGGCAGTACTGGAAGGTAGATTGTAAACTCTTGAGCAGGGACCATGTCTATCTTATTCTTTATAAGCGCCAGGTACATTGCTGGTGCTATATAAATGCTTAATAATAATAACAACCAGTGTCTACTGTTCTTATCTGGCAGAGACTTGACGGCAGAGCAGAAGAAGCAGATAAGTAAAAACTGCATTTGGTTTTGCTAGCTGCTCTTTGCCCTGATGACGCCACTGTTAACAAATAATGTACTTGTTTTCTCTTTATACCTACCTTTAATACCCATAAGTAAGTTTGAAAATAACTTCCACATTGTCAATAATTGTAATTATTTGCAGAATTGATGCATACAAAACATGTATCACAATAGCAAGCCAGATCACTTTACTCAACATTACTAATTCCAATAATAATACTGGGTTTCCTCTCTAGCCTTTTTCTATTGCTAATGAAGCGGGAAATTAACATGGTTTTTTAATTTTATGTAGCACCCTCTTTGAAGATATCAGTACAACTGTGCGAATACTAGATCATTTGATTCATCAAATACAATTAAGCATAAGTACAAAACATTTCACTGACCTACCCAAAAAATAGCTTGACTTCTCTTGGCCTCTGATAGAATAGCAAATTTTGAAATTGGTGTAGTGTAGTGGCAAATTTAAAAGTTTGAGTTGGGATTTTCTGATTCTACTATAATTTCAGTCAACTTTCTGTATAAGTGGAGAAAAATTCTGCATAACTACTTAAAATATTTTCTCTTGACTCCAGAACTTAAAATAGTTTAATTTTATTTTTATAAATTTATTAATAAAGTGTAACGTATGTTCTAAAACAGAAATCTGATGCCATCCTAAATATTTCACTTCCATCTTAACTGAAAATGATGAACTGCACTTCAGTTATATGTTGCAATTGGAAAAAGTGTCTGGGACTCTTATAATCTACTTCCTAAGTAAGCTTTTTGAACTTTGTTACTCTACAAAAAATCGTTAGCTAACGTCTCCCTATTTCCTAATTCCAAGCCATGTAGATTAGCAGTACACCGCTAACTAAATTGGATTATTTTTTTGGAGATCCAGCATAGTCCTCTTAAAGCTAATTGTGATGTTAGTACTGCTAATGAGCAGAGGCTCAATAGTCTTGGGCTCTTCAGCTTAGAGAAGAGATGACTTAGGGGGTGGAGGGGGATATGGAAGAAGCTTACAAGTACGGTAGAGCAAGTCAATAGGGACCTGTTGTTTACGCCTTCTCTAGAAGTAGGGGACACCATATCATTGGCAGAAGTTTTTAAAACCAATGAAAGGAAGTATATTTTTTTACTTGGTGTATATTAATCTGTGGGACATGTTGCCAGACGATATTGTGAAAGCTAAGAGCATGACTGGATACGTTCTTGGAGAATAGGTCCATAAATAGTTTGTCAAACTGGTCATGGGATAAGACCTCTGGCTGTCAGGCTGGGAGTGAATAGCATGAATGGATCATGCTATTATGAGCTGTTTGTGCACTTCTCTGAAGTAACTGATGTTGGAAACAGGATGTTGGGCTAGAGGAACCATTGGTCTGATCCAGTATGGCACTACTTACATTCTTAATACGCTCTTCTAAAGTAATCTAACTTAAATGGATGGTAGTGTTGCAATGAGATACCTAACAAGCCTTGTGTGCCAAACACTCTTTAGGCCATACCGTTTGAGAGCAGCAAGTTATAAACTACAACCATAGAGCTGTGCAAAAAATAAATTTGTCAGTTGTTAAATGCTGCCTTTTATCCATAATGACCCAGAAGAAGTTTAGGCAAAGGCTTGAGGAGAAGTCTGTCTATAACTTTAGAGCAGATTTATAGTTGCTAGAAGTATTACTGAGATTGACCTGTTTCCAGAATGGAAGATATAAAATGCCAGGTCTATATATCTTTTGTTGGCTGCCAAGTGTTGAAGAAGTCTCCATAGTTTTCCCCTTGGTGAGTGAGTGAGTGGTCCATTAGATACATAGTGAGGAAGAGATTTTATGTGAGAGGTGTATTTAATTCAGAGGATAGGTGGCAAAAAGGGTGCAGCCACACAAGATGCCTGCCCCTCCCTGGGCAAACGAATCATGCGATGCAGTGTCTCGTGTGTCCAGGGGCTGCTAGATGTTCACCTCGCCCCAGGATGGAGTGAACATCTGCTTGCTCCGCAACGTGTCCTCTGAGAAATCCCAAGGACATGACATGGAGCAGCCTTATCCCATGTGGGTTATGGCTGCCCAAGGCAGAGCATCCCTATATGGCCAAACGCACTTGCCCCTCCACGCTCAGGGGAAACCTGTGAGCTCTGAATGACAGGTACTAGCACCTGTCGCTTGCAGCCGTGTCACAGCTGGGGCAGGAGTCCAGAGTCCCCGGGCTGCTGGGGGGAGGGGAGCCCACAGGATCCATGCATGTGCCCTTTCCCCACCCTGACAAACAGCTAATTGGGGAAGGGGGTGGAGGAGCTTGTGTGGGCACTCCTCTAGGCCCCCTCCCCCAATCAGCTGTTGGGATGGGGAGAGGGGTAAACATGCGGCTCCTCTGGCCTCCCTACACCCCATCAGTTGTCAATTGGGTGCATGGGCGGAGCGAGGGGAGCCTGCGTTCTTCCCAGGGTCCCCTTTCCCCGGATCCACCTGACTGCCAGCTGATGGGGAGGAGGGGGAGTCTGGGAAGAGGGCACGTGATCTTCCGAGGCTTCCATTCCCCATCAACTGTCAGGTGGTAGGGGGGGAGTGTGAGCCCTCTTTCTCCCCCCCACCCCCCATCTGTTCATGTGCCTAGCTCCCTGTGCTGGCCCTGAAGTGCAGCAGGGCCAATTGCCCGTCACAGGGTAGTGCAGGGATCAGGCCCATCCTGCTTGTCTGGCTGCTCCCTCTGAGAGGAGATGAGGCTTAAGGACACTTATTTTCAAACCTTGTTTGTTACTGATGTTTTATGGTGATAATCCATATCTAAATTAAACGGTTTATTATTTCTGATACTTTCCCTTTTCCTATTTGTGCAATTGAGGATTATTAGATTTTTTTTAAATTTATTTTTTTAAAGCCTTGGAAAAGCACTTCAGTACACAAATAAAATGAAAACCAGGCTTCTAACTGCATATTAAGTACATTCATTTTTATGTTGAGCTAAAACTGATTCTTATATGTAAATTATTATTTTTTCTTATTGGAGGTCATTGTTGAAAAGACTTAGTTTTTCATTGTGGGATAAAACCAAGGGCAGTTTGGGAGTTGTCTCTTAAACAAATTATGATGCTTCTAAAAACAAACTTTGTAGGATCATCCTACGGTTATAAAATAGCTTGCTTAATGACTGAAATAGCTACATTTAAGGAATACTAACTCTGCAGTGTTATAAAACAAGTTACCAGCTTGATTTTATTTAACTTTATGTTGTCAGTTTGTTGACCGATAATTCATGGCTGCTTTATTTATCTCTGGAGTAAACAGAGTACATGCATGCTGTCCCGTTATGCTGGTTTACAGCTTCTTTGTGCTTCTGGAGTAGTGCAGAGCAGGTAGTGTTTATCCAGATTTCTCCCTGCCACCTCAGTTCCACTTTCAGCTCTAGGCTCGCAAGTCCTAGCTTTCTCCTTCCATCTTTCTTGATAAGATTAAGTGGAAGAAGACCTTTTGCTTATCTGTCAGCAGAGAATGAATCATAACTTTCTCCAGGGGAACTGATTTGCTACACATTTTGAAAGTGGGCATTTGCTATCTAAATTGGATTTGCAGTCCTGTAAAACGTGAACCGTTTATAATTCAAATAAACAAATAGCTATGTTAGAGACCTAATAGTCTAGACTCATCGCTTTTGCCATGGGAGGTGGAAATCAAAAAGAAAATTAGCAAATACTTGAAATTAATGGTGCAGGATTTGCTCTTTCAAAAGAAAGATAAATCAAATGGTGAGGAAGCATCCCTTGATAACTTTCATATTAAGACCCTTTATTTAAACAGACTGTTACTTGATCTTTTTGTGAAGCATTTCAGAAGTCTTCATTGACTTCAAAGAAAGTAGAGTTAAGTTGCTGTTTTTTCTAAATCCCATAACAGAGGTCCTAAATACTACTCTTATTCTCACTTTTACCTTTTTGCAATTCAGGTGTTCTGGGTTTTCAATATTTACAGCAATATATATTGTCTAAGTTCCTAAATGATAAATTCTACCGAAACTTTCTGCATGTTATTTACACCAATTAGTCTAGCTTTGTGCTTGGAAGTGCTACTGTCTATAGCAGATGAGCTCTTTATATTCATTATGCTGAGAGTGAAAGTCCTGTGGGTCTTCACCTTTGATTTTGGAGAAGGTCTTCAATCCAAGTGCCCTGGAATTGTATGCTCAAGTGTGTTAGTTAAAACATTCAGGATAACAAATTTTGCTCCCCAAATCAGAGTTTCTAAGACTTCAGGGTTACATTACTTACAAATGGAAGCTTGTGTGAATATTTTAACTTAAAAGTAGTATGAGACAGGGTTGCTTGATATTTCCATTATTTATCACAGTTGCATCCCTGGCAGCTGTTATCAGACAACATCCTGGGAGGCAAGAGAACAAAACCTTTGTCTCCATAGATGTTATATCATTGCTTTTATCCAGATGCCCTCTTTTTCCTTTTGAATTTTCCTTGAACTTGTGTCAGGTCTCAGGTTTTTGAATACTGCAGATATTTTCCTACATGCTGGACTTAACAATTGATACCAGCTAAAGACTCGGGCTGCTTGCCCATGTTACGGGAGGGAAGAATCACCTGATGACTTTTTTACCAGGCGAAAACTTCCCAGAAAATTGTCGTCCACCAAATTTTTCCATGGAATATTTTCCAGGGCTTCCATTAATGTGTGGGGCTACTTAAGAATAACTGTGGGAAGACCAAGATTCTCCTGGGACAGCTGTTCGTATGTGAGCAAGTCAGATGAATCTGCTCTACTAGGATCTTTCTTATTTCCCTGAGGGAAGTGAGCACACTTGATTATTTGTCTTTTCTTTCTGCTCTTTCAACCTCTGTGCTATTCCTTGCTTTTTGTCTTTGTCTCAGAGGAGGAACTCCTGGAGATAGCCCAAATTCCTGTTTCAGTTGGCTCCTGAGTGGCAGTAATAATACGACTTTGCAAAGCTCGCTATTTTTTACTTTGCTCCTAAGTGTCCTCTGAGAAAGTTAACTGTTAGACAAGTAAATCAGTGGGCAATACTGCCAACGTGTGTTTGGACATGCTAAAAAAACTCCGTGTATTTTAATATTTTTAGTGCCTGCTGCCGCCCTTAATTTTTTCTCATTGTTTAAAAATGTTCTACTGTTGGGTTATGCTTTAAGATATTTACAAGTCAATATAAATCATTTCCAACTTGAATTTTTCAGTATAAAACAGTTAAACCACATTGTGTGTGTCTTGATTTTTTAAATATTTTTTTTCTCTTTCCCCCCCCCAATACAAATATTGCAGTTGGCACTTGGCAGGCTACTGGAAAAACTTTGAGATATTACAGCGTGTAAAATTAATATGGTGAATTGTGTAGTGTTTACTAAAGATATAAGTCAAACATGCCAAATCACACCACAATCTAAGGGATTGGAAAACAAATTATGCAGATTTTATGCAAAATTAGAAAAAATTAGCATGGGGAAATTTTCCAATTCATAATTTTCTGGAAAACCCACATCACTGGTTTTTACCCCTTGCATCCACGTGCGGAGCTTCTCATGAGTTTCCCTGCCATGAATTTGCCTCACACAAGTTCCACCCCCTCCCGTAACATGAGCAAGCAGCCTCTGGTACTACATGCAAAGGGTGCTCCTGGCCAACCGCAACAGCCGATCCAGGGCCCAAGGAGTGAGCCCTCCAGGTAGGCAGGGCCCAGGCTGTTTAGGGCTTTATAGGTCAAAACCTTTTTGGCTTGGTACAAATTATATCACGCGTTTGCATTTCAGTAAATGGAAACGTAACCCTTCCTTCTCCCGGAGGAAGATCGCCTGGCCCCAAGCCGTTTGACATTCCAGCGAAGTTGTAAAACCTGACTGTTTGCCCAGGTCTTTGGGGAGGGTGGGTTAGAGGGTTTTATCTCCCTTACCTTATTTATTGTTTTATTGTGACTCCCGGCCCTGTTTGAGTACTTTGATTATTGTTTTTTGGAATGTTTTAACTGGTTTTAGATGTTTTATATTTGTGATTGTTTTTTATTGTAAGCCGCCCCGAGTTGTTTTAGGAGGGGAGGGGTAGAAATTTGATAAATAAATAGTAAAGACAACTGGGATATACTCTTTAACGGTAAATAGATTCAACCTGGTGTACTGTCTCTTTGAGAGAAGTTTATTTTTTTTATTGTTTACCACACAGGATATCTCTTTCATAGATTTTATGGCATCATCATATTAAGAAATTGCAGAAAGTCACTGGTAGGATTTGGGCCAGGGCTTCTCTTGACTACCTTCTGTCCTTTCTTACTCTTTCTGCTGTCTCGGGGAAGGAAGTCTTAAATCATGTTTGAATTGGAGATGCCTCATTAAATACCAATTTGGTAACGCCAATGAGAGTAGGTCAGACTGCTCAAGGCAGGCCCTCTTGGCTGAAATGAGGATATATTTATAGCATTATCAGTGTATTCACCAATTAGATAAGAGCGATGTTAATTTTTCAGTCGCTTTGTCAAATGCTGGTGTTTTATCGTCTTATATTAATTCAGGTAATGCTTTGATTAGTAACCTTCAAGATCATTTTCCCATTCCATTTGCCTGATATGGAGGCTACTGCTTGGAAATGAACAGCCCAGTTCATTTCAATCCTTAAAATTTGCAAATTCAAAGAGACAGTTCCCCTAAAGAACAATCTATGGCAATCAGATGGTAAGAGTGGGAAAAGTTATGGCTTTTGATTTTTCAGCATCTTTAGATGAATAGAGATAGTAGCAGTCAAAATTGTCATACTGTTTTGTTAACCTGCCCCAAGTATAAGACCTGCCTTCAGAGACTTGTACTGTAGGATAACTAAGTCCTTTTATGATATTGGGGGTTAAGACTACAAGCTTTCAAACCAGAACAGGAATGTTCAAAGGAAACTCTAATCAAAATTGAATTTAAAAACACAAAAGTAGTGTTAAACTCGTCGTGCAAATTTCTACTCATTTGAGCTAGTTTTGACAGGTTGCATTTTGTGGGTGCAGATTTGACCAAATCTGAGTGTGAACTTTGCCACTGGTTTGAGCCAAGATTACTGTTTCCCATATAAAGTCAGTATATCTCAGGTGTGCTGAACCTTTTCCCTCCCAGGGGCTGCTTTGAAAACTAGTACAAGCTCTGTGGGCTGCATAGAAGTTGAGGGTGGGGGTGCTTGGGAACAGGGTGTTCCTGATTTTGCTTCTTTACTCTGATTTCAATTTTCAGAGCTTAAAGGGTAGGAACTAGAAAGGGGCCACAAAGCTAGCCATGAGCTGCATTTGGCCTCCAGGCCTGAGGTTATCCACCCCTGGTATAGAGTCAGAGTTTTTTATATTTAGCAGCGTCTTCATTACTTTACAAAACAAAGCATCCTAATAGCATAAATATTTTTTTCAGAACACTGGTAAAATCAAACAAATGCATTTGGCTTCTCTTTTTACATTTAGTGGAAATTCTGTATCCAATTTCAGACTAATTCAAAAGCTAGCTTAAACAGCATTGCTCTAGACAGCTGCACGTTTTAAGCTTCTGTCTGTCAGATACAAAGTTCTGCTGGTGTATGAAACAGAAGGATGAAATAGAGGTGAAGCTAACTGTGCGTGAAATTGTAGTAGCAGAAGAAATTGCCCACATTTTGCAGTTGCTGAAAATAGCTTCACTCTTTGTCCATGGGATGTATATACCATCTGATCACAACAAGGAAATACAAATCTGCATATGCCCTTAAATAAAAGTAAATATTCATGCTGTGAGGGAAGCTGAATATATTGAGGTACAAATTTCTCTTAGCAACAGTGGTCCTTTCTAAACAGGCCACAGCAGAGAGAGCTGTGCAGGAGGGCAGGTGCACACTGATCTCCTCCACATCCCCACGCCTGAGCAACCTGCATTGCTGCTGGTTGCTCTGTGGGTGGGGATGTGAGAGTCACGGGAGTGCGCACCCACATTGACATGGGATGCTGCTCTGTGTAGATTATGAGTGTCCATGTGGGGGAGCGTCTCATGTAAAAAGAGCTAGTGGTTCAGTCCACAGTGTGTGGATTGTGCATCCTAGTTAAACAGTTTAGCAAGGTTATTATGTAAGATTGGCAGTAAACTTCAGGAAATAATATTTTTCAATGTTTGCATTGAAAATGCTGGTATTACCACAACATGGGTAAAGTACACAGTGTCAATCAAATATTTTAATGTGGCTATTTTCAGTATCTCAAATTTGAGATGTCTAATGGCAGACACATACTATCTTGCAATTAATGAAAAACCTAACTCTGCAAGTTTGCTCTAGGTATGTTGAAAGGTAGATCTTGAAGTATTCTCTCATTGTGTAAGACCGCCACATGGGTTAAAGAAAATAGCTGATAAGAGGGAAATCCACATATGAACCCAGAGACTCATGAACATGGAAAGGACCTCAAAGCTCATGTAGAATGCAGCCACATGAGCTACAGAGGGCCTGATCCCTGCACAGCCCCGTGATGGGCAAGTGCAGCTGCCATACTGCAGGGCCAGTATGGGGGAGCAGGTCAGATGGTTGGTCCCCCTGCAGGGAAGCTGGGCAGGCAGACCACTGTCAGACCTCTTGCCATGGGACGGGCCGAGGTGCTGGCCACACAAGCAGGTTTCTGGCCCCGGCCCACCTCCCTCCCTGGCCTGACCGCTGTCCCACCCTTGGCCATGATGTGACTGCGTGGAACTGGAGCTTGCTGCTGCTGCTCCTCAAAGCGCCACAGTAGACCTCACCACATGGTAGAGCAGACGGTGACGGGACACACAAGCTGCTGCGCCTTGGGCAGCCTTCGTTTTGGGTAAGGCTGCTACGCGCTGCATCCTCGGCCTTTTTGAGGAAGCAGCACATAGCAGCCTGCTGGCCACCCTGCCATGCAGCGTGCAGAACATCTGGTGGCCACTGTCCACACAATGCAGTGCTGCCCAAAGGGGGGTGGTGAGGCTGCCCATGGCGCAGTCGGCTTCTCATGTGACTGCACCTGTAGTCCTCTACCGCTTCAGGATTCACCAGTCCTCAACTGCCCCAACAGAAAAGGAACATCTGATCAAATCTGCCACAAGCAGAGATTGGGAATGACCAGAGCATGGAATAATGGGACATGATTTTTGGAATAAAAATTGCAAATTTAACTAAAAGATTTCTTCACCATAGGGAGCACATACAGCTGAAATCAAGGAGCACCTCAGTTTTAAATTGCCTTGTACACCTGTTGGCCACTACTTTCACACAGAGTTTCCAGTAACCGAAAACAAGCAGTTAGAAAATGCCATTTTAATAATGTATTGTATTGGGAAAATGGGTGTTTTTACACAAGATGGGAGGGCGGCCATTGTGTGGGATGAGCACGTGGGTGCTGTGAGTAGGGGAGCGCTTCAGACCAGCAGTCCTATGCACAGCCGTTCTGCCCATGCACTATCCACACACCGTCCACCCCATCCGTGCATGGGGCACGCCAGCTTTTTGCCGAAAGCTCTGTGCGTGGAGGATGGGTGTGCACGGAAGCACACACCACCACCACCCAACTTTCAGATGAGACAGGACCCACGCAGGGGCAGGCGGTCTTGCATGGTGCTATCTCAATTAAAAAAAACACCCAGAGAAGATAAATGTAACTTCATTTTTTCACCCTCCTAATGCTTGATGCAACTGAGCACCCAAGATGAAAAAATACTTTATTTTGACTCTTGAGAGAGAAGTCTGAACTTTAATATGCTACCTATTTGCAAATTTTCTCCATCACTAAATTTACTAATTCAGGCTAACAGTTTAATGTTGGTATAGCATTTTTAAGAAGCAGAGCACTAATTAAGTGCTGAATTGCTATCCTTAATACCTGTTAGCAGTCAGGGATAAAGCAAGTTTGAAGTCCTACTTTAGTTTGCTTTCCACTCAGATCCCCAGCAAGTGTGCCTGAAGCCAAAGCTGTTGCAGTTCTTACAGCTCCGACATTTGAAAGTAAATTTGGTCCTGTAAATCAAAACAGGGAAACTAGGACAAGACTCAAAAAAACCTTCAAATGTAGTGACATTTAGAATGACTGCTGTCTTCTGTGTATTGTTTCCAGCATCTCACGCACTGAAAATAGAACAAGAGATGGAGAAATGAGAACCTCCAGCAAAACCTTTAAGCGTGTCTAATAAAATAAAAACTTTGCAAAACTGGAGGGAAAGCTATTAAGCAACAGACACCCTGCATTTGCTAATTGTTTTTCCTGGTCAATAGGAATCTCTTGAAGGACACATGTATTGAGGAAGAAGGGCAGCATAGAAATAATGAATAAGTTAATGCCCGGCCCAACTGACAACCAGTGTTCAGCTTGACCCTTGTCCAATAAACCTTTCCTGTTGATGTGTTTCTACTTGCAGGAACCAGCAATCCACTGAGTCCTTCATACGCTAGTTTAGGAAATCAGTGCTGCTTGCTACAGTAATTCATAACTCTTTTTGATAACATTCATAGACCAGGTTCCACCAGTGTGTGTATCTTTGACCACTGTGTAAAATGCTGTGTTTGAGGCAAGTAATACAGTTATTGGTACGTATGGGTATAATTTTAAGGGAATGGGGTGAAGAAGAACACATCAAAGGATGCCCATAATTTTGGGGTTGGACAGATTCTTCCTATTCCCCATGCTCCTCTTTTTGACTCCTCTAGCAGCCACTTTATTTAAAATGTCTGGTGCCGGAAGGGGAAAGACGTGCAACCAGGTAGATCTTCCGTAGGCCTCCAAAAGTTTGTGTAATTTATCCACAACATGGAATCTGCTGGCAAAGAATAATTCAGAGCTACAGCTGAATGATTAAGGGCCCAGGGTGGAAGCATGTGGAAGGGTGGGGATTGAGACCTGAGGGAATGCTGCACTGAGGTGGTGGTGGGACTACAGGTTGCAGGAACCCTGGAGAGGAAACGAGCAAGCTATGTAAGGAAGCGATCTGGGAGTTGAGAGGGAAGCTAAGGGTGCACAGAGTCTTGGGAGTGGGACTCCATGCAGAAGGAACATTTTGATCATTCTTTACTTTGTGCCACATATAATACTAATATAAGAAAATAGATTTTTACAATAGCTTTTTATAAATCTTTCCATCCTGCTAGGAATAGTCGCAGGAAGGCAACTACATGAATATAAATATTTGAACAATGTAGATCTTACTACTTGGAACAACTTTATCTGGACTGCCTTATGGAGAGAGACGGATAATGGAATAGCTTGAGAACGTATTTAATGCCTTGGGCTAATCTTTTAAGTGGCCTTATTTCACTTTAATTAGTGAAACGGAATGAAATTGACTTAAATGAAGTGCTACAATCAGATTTAAAACTGTGAATTTATTTTTGGCTTTATGCAGCCTTGATTCTCTTGCCCTTACTCATGCCAGAGGCTCTAAATAGAAAATGGCTTTCTGGGAGCCAGAATCTCTCATTTTACTCATGTAAACTAGAGAGTAATTCATTAGAAACCAGGGCAGTTACACTAATAGAAAATAATAGATGCAAGCTAAAACTTGGGAGTCTCTTGTGCTGGATAAGTGGTAATATTAATTTCCTGCACTTTTAACTTTAAAAAATCCCTTTTCTTTAGCACTACCTCTTGCTGGAAGCACTACAGTATTACATTCCCTTGCTTGATGTAGAGGGTCAGTTGCAGTTTCCACAAAGCTACTGTTACATGGCATGTGCGACTTATTCCAAACTTTACTTTCATGTAGTACGAGCTAAATATTGTATAACATTCTAACAAGTTGCTGTGCCTCTTTACAGATGCAGTTTTAAATATTGGTAGTATTTCATCACTTAACGATTTGACTAATAATTAAGGATGAAAGGATGTTCAGGGAACGCTGTCAACCTTCTGAATGTATTTTTATCCCACCCTTTCCTCAAAAGGTTCAGAGCGGCTTACAAAACAAAATTCTTGATATTTTGCACCAGCCTGGATACAGGGTTCCGATTGTCGGGGTTGTCACTATAACACTGTTATCATGGCCGGACCATTACCTCCCGAAAGCCCAGATCCCAACCCTCTAATACACTCATCAGGGTGGTGGACTGGTTAGGTTGGTCCGCCCCCAGAGGCTAATGGATCCAATTGGTTTCCAGAATTCTCTGAGGGATTTACCTAATGACCGTAGCAATTACACTGTCGATGAGCTGGTTGTTTTGTGGAATGACACCTTGACCATGGCCATCAACATGGTTGCACCTAGGCAACTGGTACTCTCACTACGGCAGCAGCATAGATCCCCCTTATATATTTATTTAATACATTTTATTTAATACTTTTATACCCCGTCCCTCCTGCAAACAGCTCAGGGTATGTAGAGGACTTGAGGCGGCTGAAGCAGGAGGGTAGGCCGTTAGAGTGCAGGCGGCGCTTGACTCCTGCTAAAGCTGACCGATTGCGGCATAGATCGTTGTTAAAGGACTATGCCGTGGCTGTGATGGCGGCGAAGAAAGTTTTGTCTGACGAAGCTCTTCTGGGTAGTGAGGGGCCTGGTTAATCCAGTCTCTCTCTACCCAGAACTGGAGTCATCTAATGTCCACTGTGACATTTTAATTAATTATTTTGCAGACTAAATCGCTTGTATGCAGCACCTCTTGGGTGCTGCCATTTCATCTGCAGAATTAGAATTTGGGGTTATGGAAGCTTGTTTGTATCAATTTCAATCCGTATCCCCCACCAATGCTGGGGAGGTGCTTAGGGCATTGAGGGAAACCAGTTATGAATTAGAAACTTGCCCATCCTGTCTTGTGAAAGCCAGCCGGGAAATGTTGGGGCCATTGCTGGCTGGAGTTGTCAACACCTCCCTTCGGCAGGGAGGGTGTCGGAGGTCCTTTAAAACTGCAATTGTCCAGCTGTTGCTTAAGAAGCTATGTTCGGATGCTGACTCTCTGACCAGCTGTCAGCCTGTCTCTAACCTTCCCTTGTTAGGTTGCCTGACCACTCCAGGCCCACCTCGATGTAATCAGATTCCTAGACCTGTTTCACTGGAACTCCTGTTATTGATGGGGTCTGGCTGCCTTTGGTCACTTGGGTTCACAGCCTTGGAGTGCTTCTGGACCCTTAGCTTCACCTGGACTGTCAGGTTGCAGTAGTGGCCAGGAGTACTTTTCACCAACTTCGTCTGGTGAGGAGGCTGTGGCCTTTTCTCTCTCATTTGGGCTTGGCCATTGCCATCCATGCTTTCATCACCTGGAGGCTGGATTACTGCAGTGCACTCTGTGGGGCTGCCCTTGAAGACTGTTGGGAAGCTGCAGCTGGTGCAGAATGCGGTGGGGTCCAGCTCCTTTCAGGGATCACATTACACTGGTGCTCTGGAGTCTGCACTGGCTACCTATAGTTTTCCAGGCACAATTTGCAATGCTGGTTTTGACCTTTTTAAAGTCCTAAGCAGCCTTGGACGCATGTATCTGAAAGACGGTGCGCCGTCACAACCATGCTCAGTTGCAAGTCCTGCAGTTGGCCAGGGGCGTCCTCCTGCAAGTTCCCCGTTACTCTTGTTCAATAGACAGAGGCACACAGAAGGGCATTCTCGGTTGCTGCCCCATAATTGTGGAACTCTCTCCCCCTAGAAGTCAATCTGAGTCTAGACCTGAACATCTTTCGGAGGTGGTGTAAAACTTCTTTTTGTTAAAGCATTTGGCGGGCAGGGACAAAGGGGTTGGTGGGGTTTGGAGGGGGGATTGTATTTTTAAATGTCTTACAATTGTATTATGTTTTTTGTAAGCCGCCCTGAGCCTTCAGGGAAGGGCGGAGTATAAATGTTAAATAAACATTTTAAAAACGTAGAAAAGATAGAAACTTTAAAATACAAACAACCTCTCCCAAAATTCCATACCACACACCCCGCCCAATACAACCTCCCCATTCTCCACATCCCTACCCCAAGCCCACCCTCCAACCCTCATCCCTGCCCGCCAAACACCTTTTCAAACAGAAACATCTTACACTTCCTTCAGAAGACGCTCCAGCTCAAACGAACTTCCAGGGGAAGGGAGTTCCACAGCATTGGGGCAGCAGCTGAGAATATCTTCTTTTAATCTAAAACTCCAGGCGCATAATATTGCATCGGGGAAGGCAGGGGTATAAAATCATGGGTGAAGAGAGGAATATGTAATAGTAGGGGTGGGAAAACCGGATCTTCCGGTATCCGATAATGCCGGTACTGGGCGTACCGGCATTATCGGATTCAACCCGGTAATCTGGCCCGTTTACTGTATGATCCCTGGGGTGGGGTGGGGTTTAACACCCCACCCATCCCAGGGATCACCCTACTTCCAAGTTCCCACCCAGGGATCGTGGCTGCTGGCTTCAGATGCTAGTAGGCCTTCCCCGGACCCAAAACCTTTAATGTACTGTATGTTTATTTGAATCTTGCTTCTCGCATTCTGCGTAATGTATAGATGCATTAGCAGTTGTTTAGAAAGTAGATGAATTTTTTATGTTGAAGATATGGGAAACATTCTGAGGGATAAAGCATTATAGAAGCTTCTACTAAAGATCAGTAGTGACACAGTTACCAGCATTGGTCAACAGTATAATTACAATCATTCACCTTGTGAGGTGAAAATTTGGTCCCATTCATCTCTATAGCTTGCAAACTCTGAAACTAGCAGACAATAGCCTCACAAAAATGACTAGCTATCTTCAAACGATAATGGCTAGAAACCTAGGTTGGTGGGGGGGAGGGGGTAAAGGCTATGGATTCTGAAGCAGAATTCTGTTGTGTAATTTGACTGGCAAATTTCTTTAAATTCACAGGACCCTGCTCAGGAATAACGCAAGTTCAAAGAACATTTTGGTCATCTGAACTTTTAAGAGCGTGACCCACCATATAAAAGGAGGCTTGTCTGAGACTGGTCTCTTTTTCATCTGATTCAGTCTCTCATCATTCATTGTGGCTTACTATTATTCAGTGACTGCAGAATTAGATATTTATTCATTGACTTTCTGCATTACAAAACATTCTCACAATGCTCTTCCCAATAAAGGACAACTACTGTTGTTCAGTTGATTCTTCTTTAATTGTCTGTCTAAGGAAGATTGGGCAATTCCTAATCCTTTATTCAGGCACTTTTTTCAGTGCATAGAAAATTTGGGTCACATGTGGCCTCTTAACATTGAACAATGCCTCTATTATTATTTTTAAACTATTTTTTTAGTCACTATAGTAGACTGCTTTATATAGTTGGAGAAGAAGAAGGATCCAATAAGAAATGGTGCCAAAATCCCTTTACTGCAGGATTAGTTAACAATTTAATATTGGACTTCCTTAATACTTACCTTCCTTAATAACCCAATTGCTGAAATTTTGTGAATTTCAGCTTTCTGGAGTTTAACAGGGTTCTATAGTCTTTACAGACAATGCAGAGTGAGTTTGCACTGTATTCGTGTTTTTTATCCTGAGAGCTTACAAACCAGAGTACACACCGTGGTCCTGGAATTACTGCTACTTTTAAAAATTATTATTTGGTGTGGGGTTGATAACTGTTGTAATGTTGATTACGCTGTTGACCTCTAATTTTAAAAAATTTTAAAAGTTTAAAAAATGAATTTTACAAAAGGAGACTCGTACTCTAAAGCAGTATACACATCTTTAAACATCTCTACATATAACCAATAGTTGGGTTTTTTTTAAGGCTTTGACTAGAATTGAATAGTAAAATACTGCAAAGTACCCTTTTTGTTTGGCAGGCCTACATAGAATCTATCCCAAGATCAAAATTGGCACACCTCTGAGGTTATTGTTTTTTTCTTAAGCTGAACATAATTTGCTATTCTGCTTAAGAAAAGTTAGAGTGAAAGCACTTCTGCCACTCCATTTGTCTTAATAGGCTACAGACCATGTACATTAAGTTCTTTACTCCAGCCCCGCTCTCATTTGAGTACATGATTGGATACAATCTATTGGCCTTGTTCTTTGTCCAGATGGTGCAATTAAATATTGGAGCTAATTGTTACTTGTATGGTAGAGCATTTAGGAATGTGAGAAGCATGAACAATGAACCAGGAGAAGAACTTTATATAGTATACCACTTTCTAATCATCGGCAGATGAAAATCAAGTTTAGTTTGAATGGTGGCTTACCAGTAGATTTTATTACTACCTTTTCAAATTGAGGCACTGGGAAGGTTCCAACTTGGTGTTTCTGAAGAATGGTGAATGAGAAACTACTGAAGCAGATTGCAGGGTTTTTTTCCTCGGGAATTAGGTCTTTGTGGGGGGGAAAACTTGGTCAAGTAGATGGAAGCATGTCACAAGTGAATTCTGATTTCTTTTGGTGTGCAAATCTAAGGCTGTTTTTAAACAGGCGGGGGGGCAGGGCGGGTCATTGTGTGGCGAGTGGAGCACCATTGCATGGACCGTGCATGTGTGGAGGGTGAAAACGGGCGCACACTTGCCTTTTTGCCAGTGCATGGAGGTGTGTGTAGATGGGTGGAGGTGTGTGCATCACAAGAGCACCTCACGCACTTCCACATTCAAATGAGATGCTCCCATACATGGACATGGGGTGTCCATGCATGGGAGTGTCTCGTTTTAAAACGGTCTAAGTTTATCTGGATAAAGACTGATCTTATTCGTCGTCTACTCTTGTCTATATTGTTTCAACTTAATTTTTTATTTTGAAGCCATAACACAAACTTAATCCACTGTACCATGACAGGCTCTGACCTAGTGAGATGTCATGAGTTAAGACAGTCTGCTGTCTGGACAGTAATTGGATGGGAAACCAGCACGGGTATTGGTGGCTCATTTTTCTGAGGGTACGTTCACACATCCTCCTTCTAGCCAGGGAAGCCAATATGAAGTGGAGTCTGAGGGTTGCCTGTCACAGGTTAGCTGGGTATACAACCCTCTCTTCTTCCACACTCACAGGTGGAGTGTGTTATCATGAGCTCTACTTCATGTCATTCTCCACCCGCCCCCCTTGAGGATGTGTGAATGTGCCCAGAGTCCACAATACTTCAAAGCTACAGCATGATTAAGGTAATGAGCTTTTCTAGTAGGATGACATCTTTAGATGATCAAACTGGAGCTTCTGTTACACATTCTGTAGCAGTCGTTTGCTATTGAGATGTAAATGGTCTTAGCCAACTTTCAATTTGTTTAATTGGATTCTGTCCCCTGTATGTTACAAAAGATCCTCCCATGGGAATTGGATGTAGTAATTCACATTCTATTTTTTTATTTGTTTATTTTAAACCTCTGTAATGCTGACTTTCTTCCATTTTCAGACATGGCAGCTTACCTTTCAGTAGAGGATGACTTTTTACAGCATATATTTCTGTAAAACACTTTGTCTACAGAAAGCTGCTCTTTCAAGAAAACATTTTATAATGTGTTAACACTTTGACAACAATAGTTTCTTCAGCTTAACAACACTGCATTCTGTAGATTCTTACAAGCAAACCCTTTGTATTGAGTGGCAAAGAATTTAGCTTTATCAAGGGGCACAAGAAGTGGTATGGATTTCACACAACACTCAAAATGAGATGTGCCATCACCTACTCTAAAAAGGGTTATGTAAAGGAGCCATTATCAGGATGAAAACATGGGTTACTTTCAATATACTTACTCAGGTTCTAGAAGGTTTACTGAAATTTCACTCAAAAGTTAATGCCTTATAAAATTTTGTATTTTGAATGTCTTGCTAATTCTGAGTAAATGTAGTACTGCAAGAGAATGTGCCAATAAAACTGAACTGAAAGCGAAAGAGTGTGAGTGTGCTGAAATGGTTCTTGAAATTTTGTAGGGCATACAGAACCCAGGCTGGTGATCCTATGACAGTTTCTTTCAAATCCAGGGTTGCTTCCAGGTTTTGAAAAATCTTGTGCTGGTCTCGCAAAATAATGAGTTTAGATTTAAAATTAGATTCAAAAGAGCCTCAAATTATGCTTACCTTTTTTATTTCTGTGTCACAACAGTAATGTTTCAAGCTTTTCTCTGAACAATAAGCCTTAGGATTTTTTTTTTTCCTTCAAAGAGTAGACATTCTCACAATGCCACCAGCGGAAGCTTAAATAAATATCTAAAATTAAGAATTGGCAATTTAGTAAATGTTTAAATGGATGCCACTAATGGTTTCTAGAAAGTCCCTTAATTCAATGTATTCTTTATTGAAATGACTTTTATCCAGACTAACACAATGCCACACTGTCTTTTTAAAATGAGCTGGCCTATTTAGTTTTGTATAATGAGTGAGTCAAACTGGATTTATATGGTTGTGCTGCATATTGAATAGTGTGTGTCAATGTCTTATTCTCTTTAAAAATAATACTTTTATTTGTCCAAATGTTTGGAGCTCTTATTGTTCTGCTCTGTTTATGAATGATGTGATGACAGTGTCAGTAGTAACTGACATTAACATGGATACCATTGTGGATTTTTGCATGATGCAGAGGAACTCATTTGTACCTCACAAAAGTCAACTTTGTCAAGAGCGATAAATGAACTTGTTGGAATTTCTTTATTCAAATTGTGAGAAATGGCATGTATCAACTGTATGCCTGGGCATGAATCCGATCCTCTTTGTAACAACACAGTTGGGCTTATAGTAGAGTTATAACCACAAAATATAGATGCATGACTCTTACATGTAAAGCCTAGCTGCAGTCTGCTGGTGGTTCTATAAGGGTTTGTAACATTGCAAATTCCTACAATGTTTTATTTTTTTTACAAAGAAATCCTTTGTCACATTAAGGCATGCATTGTACAAGGAGTGATTTGTTGCAATTGGCTCCAAAAGAAATTGCTCGCAGCATAGTAAATTGGAGTTTATGGTATTGAGTTTCTTTGCTACATGTAAAACTTCAAGTGGATATAGTTAAAAATGTATAAAAGACACCTTGTTAGTGTGCATACATGTTCCAGAATACCACCTACTTAATTTGCTCAACAGGTAGAAAATACGTTTCCCCTTAGGTAGAACCAATACAATTGTGGTAAAGAACTGCTATTCTCCGTTTCCATAAACATGCCAATTAAAAACCTGAATCCAGAGGCCTAATTTAATGTATTTAGGTAAAAAAGAACAGTCAAGTCAGTTACTAAATAGGGCGTTTACAACTATTGTGGGCTTTTTATATTATAGCATCAAAAATCCTTTGCTTTAAGATATGAATTAAGTCTCTTACAAATTCATTCCCAAAAGCATAGAAATTGAAAGGTAAGGCTCCTTCCTTAACTTGCAGACTGTGGAAGCAGTAAAGACATTGTACAGTCTCACATAGTGCTCACGTACAACTTAGGCTCCATGCAGCCACACTTTGCCTGGGTCTTTCAGCCTCAGTCCTCTTACTCTGCAAGTTGGGGGCAACACTGAAGTTGGGGACAGCAAGCTCCTTCCCGCCCCAGTATTACGGATTTGATCCCTGTTTCCACTGTACCCACAATTTCTCTTTCATTTATAGCTGCCCTCCCAGGCAGCAGCTCAAACGTCTGCTTACTACACAGGTAATTAAGGGAAAGCAAATATTTGTCCTAGTCTATCAGTCTATCAATCAAATATTTATTTATTTTATAATATAATAATAATCAAGCATAGCCAAAGCCATAGCCCATACATACATAACAAATATTTAGAAAACTTCAATATACAAAACCATATATATATGTCCAATCTTGCTTATCATAACATCAGACACACCTTGCATAGCATCTATAATATTTACAACTTGCTTTCAAAAAGAGGAGAGAAAAAAAAAAGAATCCAACTTCATAAGTCTCCTGCTCTAAGGACTAAATAACTTTAAAATTTAAGAATTGTCCATGGATTATAAACGAGTTTAGTAAGAATTTTGCTACAACTTGTAAGACTTTGGGAAATTGATCAGCCAATAGAATTATTGTAAGTTCTGAAGTTGATCTTCCTGGATATGTAGTCAATATCGAGCCCAAACCTCAGGGAGTACCTCTAGGTTAAATCCCTAAAAAAGGTGAGGTCTTAATTTTAGCTATGTCCTCCTGTCGGGCAATACCTTCTATCCTTCTACGTATTTCCAAATTAGCCGCCAAAGAGCCCTTACTCTGCAAATATACTGTTGAAAACCCCAATTTTAATATCCATTCCTCCATTGTATGAGCCCATATGGATTCAAATGTATCCTTAGCGAAAAAAAGAAATAACCCTGAATAAGGGAATACTTTCGCACGTAACCAGAGTGCCAGGGCATACTTCAGTACTCTCATACTCCATCTAAGTTGTCCCATGTCTATCCTAATAGCAGCTGAGGCCATTCCCACAGGCAATTGGAGAAGTTTCCTCAAAAATATAGATTGGATTTTGTCCAAATTAAACAGCCGAGCAACTGTCCATGTTGATGCCTCATAGAGCAATTAAGAGGCAACCTTTGCATTAAAGACCTTTAAGGCTGTTGTTTCCCTTCTGGCACTCTTTCTAGCAAAATAATTCAGAAGGGCGACACCCGTTCCCGTGGCTCAATTTAGGGCTGATTTTGCCTGTGCTTCCCAGCTACTTGATTTACTAAAAGTGATGCCAAGATATTTATAATAATTGACTTGTTCAGTGGGTTCTTGGCCTAACCTCCAGGAAAATTTCTTCCTTTCTTTGCCAAAAATCATAATTTTGGTTTTGGCATGGTTTAATTGAAGTTTGTTGGTAGAGCAGAAATTCAGTAATTCTCTTAATTGTTTATCCAACCCAACTTTGATCTGGGATAATGTTACTGTGTCATCTGCATACAAGAGTACCCCAGCAGCCTGGTCTGCCAATCTTGGTGGAAGAAATCCTAAGGAAGAGACCTTGGGAATCAGGTTGTTGAGGAAGAAGTTGAATAAACTCGGAGCCAATGTACAGCCCTGCCTCACTCCAATACGGCAAGGGATTTCACATGTTAACTTCCCATTGTTGTTAATCTTGATTCTCATCACATTGTTAGAATGAAGAGCCATCATAAAGTATAAAAGTCTGCAATCAATTGAAGTTTTCCCTAATCTTTGCCACAGCCAGGGTCTGTCAACTGAGTCGAAAACGGCCTTTAGAGATTGGATTACTACACTGTATTGGAAAGGAATTTCGCTGTCTGGGCGATGGCTCCTGATTCCTCAGGTTGCCGTCTGCTTTCCCCTCACGTACAACCCTCCTAAACGGATCAAGCTACTTGTCCCATACCCATCAACCTTGTTCCTCCATAGGCGAACACACATGCCAGTACTTGGATATCCAGTTGTCCTCATCCCAAATGAAAGCACTTACAAAAACATACACACACTTGGCCCCCAAACCTTGTTCCTGAATACACATCGCCTATCTCTGTTTTCTCTGTGAGCAGGAGGAAGTGGGATAGAAGAAACCCTAAATAAATACCCCACCATGACCTGGGTACCCCCTCCCCATACAGACACTACTCACCCCTGGCTGTCCCCCATCCTTGTCCATGGATACACATCACTCCTCTCTCAGGCTTATTGTCCCCCATGTACACACCTCCCATTACTTGTCTACCCATTACAAATACATACATACTCCACCGCTGCCTGCCCCCAGCCTTGTCCATGCATACACATCATCCATTTCTCAGTTTTGTCTGCCATAAATGCTGCCCCCTTCCCATAAAGACACTTGCCACATTGTCCGGCTGCCCCCAGTTTCATCTCCCACATCCATCAACCTTGTTGTCTGCATATACAGCCCCTCGGTACTCAGCTGTTCCATTCTCCACATCCCGATTGAAAGCATATAGGTAAAGAAAAGGGCTAGGGAGCAGCCCCCTGCTTTCCCCAGCTTCATTGTTGCCCGCAATCTGTAGAGGACAAGGATTGGGGATGAAAGACAAAGGTAAAGCTTGAGTGCATGGAGGCAAAGTTGTAAGCGAGCATAATATGCGAGACTGTACAACATCTTTGCTGCTTACATGGTGCACAAGTTAAGGCAGGAGCCTTAACTTAGAATTTCCATGATTTTTTGAAGCATGAGTGAATTTGTAAGAGCCCTAGCTCCTCTCTTTTTCAGTTAATTTATTTACAGCCATTTAGCCAAAAACAAAGATAAAAAGAAAGATGTTTTTTACATCCCATATATCAAATCCAATACAGACAAACCATACATATTTAACACAAAAAATATCAGTTACATGGCAGAAGGGATCCCAAATAACCTTGACACCATATCCGATCAACCTCTTTTCTTCCTAAGATGCTCTGCATTATAAATAAAAGAGGCTACAGCATTCAGAACTTCAGGAGTCATATTCTGGAGAGCCCAGATGGTCTTATGAAAATTATCCATGTCCGCCAAATCATTTATTGCAAACAAATATTTCCGCCACAGCTCTTCATAAAAGGGCCAACTCCAGAGAACACGTGGGCTGTCTTCAACCTCCTTTAGATGACAATAACTTAACCTTTGGGCATATGGGACACCAGTCCATCTGCCCTCCTGGACAGCTGTCGCCAGCTGCTCAAAGCGGAGCCTGGTAAGTATGTCTTTATTTCTATGCCCTCTCGTC
>QEPC01006747.1:123165-134648 GCA_003113815.1 Sphenodon punctatus | reverse complement strand
GCCACCAGTCTTCAAACTCCTATAACCCATCCGTTTCTCACTAGATCTTTCTGAAAATTGGACAGCTTCTACCCCTCATCCAAGTGGTCCTCCATACAAAAGTTCACAGTAATAGGATCATCATGATTTTATAACAAATAGAATGCTTGTGATTTTAACAGTGTGTGCAAGCTGCCTTAACTAGAGAGGGTGTGTTCATATATAACACTTTTCCAAAACAGTAAATATCATGCAAGTGCTTGATAGAATGTTTAATCAGGGCAATATTTTCCATCATGTTTTAAAAATTTGAAAGCTAAGAAGGTACCGAAAGCTAGATGCTTTGAATATTGCTAGAACACTCGTTACTGTCACCAGTTTTGACAGCACCACCTGTCCCGCCAACTTTTCCTTTCTACAGCACTTCTCTTGGGCCTACCCTTTGTACATTTCCTACTGGGGCAACCAAATGAGTCTTCTACAGTGCCTGCCCAGCCAGCTATTCCTGTCTTGGATCTTGATACCGAGAAGGACAACACCTACTTCATCTTCTCCTCTCCTTCCCCCCCCCGATTCAGATGAGACGAGACTGGAACACACACACGCCGAGCCATTTGGCTTCAGACCCAGCTATACTATCAACCGCTGAAGACACACAAGCTTTTTCATGCAACGCACTGCAGATTAACAGTAGCAATGCCACATGTTCCCAAAAGGATGGCAAAGAGGACACCATCTGGCCTGGTGTTTGGGATTTTTGGTGGGGGAGAAGCAAGCCATGTCTCATTTCCCATATTTATGGAGCTGTCTGAAACAGTCTGGCAGACCCCTTCGTATCTTGCCCTACTAATAAGACCATGGAAACCCTCAATGGGGTTTCCCAGATGGGCCCACTATGTTATCTAAACATCCTGCCCCCAACTCTACGCTCTACTTGGGGCTGCCCCTGGTGATGGTTCGAAAGCTGCAGCTGGTGCAGCATTCTGCAGCCCATCTCTTGACTGGGATGGGCCGCACAGAGCACATTATACCAGTGCTCTGTGCGCTGCACTGGCTGCCTATTGACTTCTGAGCCCAATTCGGGGTGCTGGTTTTAACTTTTTAAAGCCCTTAACGGTCTGGGTCCTGCTTACCTGAAAGATTACCTCACGCCCAGGGCAGCCCCTGCGGTCATCAGGGAGCTCCCCCTTGGAGGTCCCGCATCGTAGGTGGATCCCTACAGGCAGGAAGGCGTTCTCAGTGCACCATTGCTTTGGAATGCCCTCCCAGCGGAGGTCCACCTCTGCCTGAATCTCCTTGCCTTCTGCGTAATTGTAAGACCGCTTTTTCACCAGGCATTTGGTGGCGGAGAGGGGGTAGGTGGGTTGGTTGGGGGGGTGGGAGGGGTTTTTATTTTCTTACAAACCTTTGATGTTTTAATTGTGTTTTGCTTACATTTATAGTGTATTTTATATTGTATTTTTATCTATTGTTTTGATATATATTATTATTGTGAGCCACCTCGAGTCTTCCGTGCGAGAGAGGCAGGATATAAATAGAAAAATAATTAAATAAATAAACTCCTTAGTGGAAGCTGTGATCTTGCAGCACTCCAGATTAGTGGTTTTGCAAGCATTTCCAGCAGATAGGGGCAAAGACTCAATGTCTGCCACCCTCTTCTTACGGGCAGCCAGCTATTTATCAGCCATGTGTGCCTATCAGCATTGGCTCTTGGCTCAGGCCTCCACTACCACAACTCACAGCTGAGATGCATGTGGCGGGCTGTGCAATAAGATCTGTAACTTCAGCTGTTATGGTATGTAGACATGCATGGTTGAGGTCCAATGCGTTAACATCTGAAAACAAAACAAGGATCAGAGACCTTCCATTTGACAGAGTGGGCCTATTCACCAAATCGACAGACAAGACTCTGGCAAAGATAAGAGACCTGCCAGATGGCAAGATTGGCGGGCATCATACGTTCCATTAGGCAGAGGTACTACACGATACATGCATCCTACTGTTACCATCAAAGGGCGCCATCCTCTTTTCAAGCTAGGCACTTTCCTCAACATCAGCAGCAGCAATCCTGACCGTTCCTTCCCCTAGAGAGGAGATTCATGAAAACTAGACGGAAGAACCACCCCCAGTCCACCTCATCCTCAGGCCAGACAACCCAGTTGCAGGTTTAGCGTTGGTGAGGTCATTCATCGTAACCAATTCCATGAACATCTGAGCCAATACTATTCAGTCTGGTGTAACATCACCTTAGACAAGTGGATAAGAGAGAGAGTGAACCGAGGCTACTTCAGTTTCCTACCATTCCACTGCCCTATCCCTCTTTAGGGAACACATCTCACAAGGCAAAATTGCAACAGGAGGTGGAGTCCTTACGCTCCAAAGGGGCCATTGAGGAAGTTCCACCATCCTTTGGGGATATTGGGTTTTGCTCTAGATCATCATCCCTAAGGGGGGAAGAGGACTTACAGCCTATATTGGACTTGAGGAGCCTGAATAGGTTTGTACAGCAGCTAAAGTTCAGAATGGTTACTCTTTCTGGAGTTCTACCTGCTCAGAGGAAAAATGCCTGGCTCACCTGCCTCAACCTCTAAAGACATTTACTTCAGTATATTTATTCACCCTGCTCAGACTGTTTTTACGCTTCATTGTAGATGGCCGTCATTTCCAGTATACCATTCTCCTATTTGGCTCCCAGAGAATTCTCAAAGTGTGTGGCCACAGAACTAAGAAAACAAGGGATCGAGGTTTTTCCATACCTTGATGATTAGCTGCTGACCGCAGATACCAAAGAACTCTTTCTCTGCGTCCTCGATTACACAACCTCACTTCTCAAGAGTCTAGGCCTCCTAATAAACTGGGAAACATCACAACTTACCCCATCCAAGGTCCTTCCCATCCTAGGGGCTATCCTTGGCACAGACGCAGGAAAAAATGTTCTCCCTCTCAACAGATTCCAAACAATTCATAAAGGCACCTCCACCTACAGTCCCAGACCTATCTGTCATTTCCTCAGACTACAAGGCCTCCTGGAAATGACTCCATTCACCAGACTAAAAATGAGATCACACTGGCTCAGTTCAGTTTACATGTCCACCATCAAAGAGGGTATCTATCCCCAGGGAAATTGTTGCCACTCTGCACTGATGGACAAAACCCCAGCATGCACTCAAGGGATACCCTTCAAACTGCCAGATCCCAAGGTCACCATAATGACAGACACATCACTATTCGACTGGGGAGCTCACACAGGAAACCTTACCACCCACGGAATTGGGGACAATACAGAGGCTTATCTCCACATCAACATACTGGAGATACAAGCCATTAAATGGGCTCTAAAGTCCTTTTGTTGCACACATCACTGATTCCACTGTTCAGATCATAAGACAGTACCACAGCCATGTAGTATCTGAATCAGTATGGGGGTGCCAGGTCCTTGTCACTTTCAGTGGAGGCCAGAGAACTATGGAACTGATGCTTCAAGCACAGAATTACATGGAGAGCTATCCATGTAGCAGGCAGAGTCAGCATCATCACAGATGAGCTCAGCAGGCTGAGTCATGACAGACACAAATGGAATCTTCAGCCAGAGGTGGCATATCTCTTCTTCCACAAATGGGGTTTCCCGACAATAAACCCCTGTGCAATGTGGGAAAATGCCAAAGTATCTGCCTAGTGCAGCAGATCATTACATGACCCAAGATCACTGTTGGATGCTTTCCTGGTACCCTGGGACAGAGGTCTGTTGTATGCTTTTCCACCTTTCCCACTGGTTCCAAAAGTAGTCTACAAAGCACTGAAGGACAGGGCACACATGATACTAACGGCACGACCCTGCCCCCCTCCCCACTCCCCGACAACCATGGTATACAACACAACTACATATGGCATCCCAGCCCATGAAGTTACCACTTCTCAGGGACTGCCTATCACATCAGAAAGGGGAGATCCTTCATCACAGCCTCAAATAGTTACTCCTTTCTGATTGGATAATACTTCCTTAGCACCAGGTCTTTAATCAGTCGTGGCCAGTATTCTACAAAACGCCAAGAAGCAGTTGATCAGATCAGCTTATACATCAAAGTGGACAAGATTCATCCTTTGGACCCCAAGCCAAAATATTCCACTCGCTTCCATCACCCTTAACACTATACTTAACTACCTGCTTCACGTACACCAGCTCTTTCTTTTCCCTAAAGGTACACCTAGCAGCCATCTTCATGCACTTACAACATACACAGGGCGAGCAATTTTTTTCTCGCAGTACAGTTAGAACTTTCTGGAAAGGCCTTTAAAATACTTACCTACCTATGATAGTAAATTTGCTGACAGCTGCAAAATTGGTGATCACAAAAAAGTGGAAGAGTACGAGTCAGTTAAAAATTGCAGACTGGAAATATGCTCTATGGGACTTGCATAGTATGACTAACTGATATAGTTAAAAGAAGGGAGGGGAGGTTCTTTGGAGAAGAGATTATGATTTGTTGGGGGAAATTTATGGATTATGCTGTGCAGAATTGGATTTGTATTTTGGATCGAAACGGTTAGAGGGACTTATTTATTGTTCCACCTTTTTTGTGTGTGTTGTTTTTTTTCCCCTAAAAAATAATAGTAATAATTTTTAAAATACTTACCCACCTGTTTGCCCGATGCCACAATGGGATCTGAACCTAATATTGACCACCTCGATGAGACCTCCGTTAGAAACTTTTGCCTCCTGCTCTTTGACCCATCTGTTCATGAAAGTATCCTTACTAGTAGCAGTGAACTCAGTCTTGATAGCATGCCAGCCTTACTTGTCTTTCCAAAAGGATTTGGTGGACCTTCACACTGACCCCGCATTCGTTCCTGAGGTCATCTACCCATTTCATATGAATCGGATCATCTTCATATTGCTATTTTTTCCTAAGCCTCATACCTCCCAGGGAGAAAGCTGTCTCCACATGCTAGATGTCGGACGGACCCTGTCCTTCTACACATCCGGGTGTCTGACTATTCATTTCTTATGATGGCTAACACATTGGAGTTGCGGTCTCCTTACAGAGAATGTATCCGCATTTACTGCTCCATAGAAGGAAAGGATCCACCAGAAGACATCTGGGCATGCTCCACTACAGCAGTGGTGACCACCATGACCAATTTTTGAAGTGTTTGATCAACCAGATATGCAAAGCAGCAACATGGTAATCGATTCACACCTTTTATGAAGCAGTACAAGCTGAATCTGGCAGCCAGAAAAGATGCAGCTTGTGGAAGAGCAGTGCTGTCATCCCTTTTCTCCTGACAAGTTCCACCTCCTATCCTCCTCTAGTAAGTGTATTACTGCTTACTATTCACCCAGATCTGATAATCACAGCTCCATGAAGAAGAAATGTAGGTTACTTATCAGTAATTAGGTTTTTCGAGAGAACTTAGCATATTCTCGCTACCCGCCCATCCTTCCCCTCTTACTTCGAGTATCTTCCATAGGGTTTGGAAGGAATTGAGGCGGGAAGACTCTGCCTCCACTCTGATGACATTAGATAAAAGGAGAAAGCCCATGCTGAGGAGCGGCGTGGGGGGCAGGGTGAGGAGAGAGTCTCGCCATTCTTCTAGACTATTCTATATAATCCGCATAGCAACTGCTGACACAATTAGTGTTCCCGGCCGCTAGCAGAGACCACTTTCCTACGTACGTTAATGTACCTCATTTGCTTCCGGGAGAATCTGCGAGAGGTGAATGACGCGTAGCTTCACTTGTAAAAGCAAAGCCATGTGACTTTGGTGCTGATCATGCGGAGGATATGGAGCTTGATTTTTTTCCAGCTTTGTTTCCTCCGCGTGATCGGCACCAAAGCCGTGCAGCTTTGCTTTCACACATGACATAAGCTGTACATCATTCAGCTCTCGCAGATTCTCGTGCCAGCAAATGAGGTGCATTAACACTCCTTAACACACTCATCAGAGTAGCAGGAATACCCAGAAGTAAGTATAAGAGGAGATCTCTCGAAGAATCCAGTAACTGGTAAGTAAGCTGTATCCTCTTCTGTATTTGTCTCCTAGTAATGAGTTCACCCAATTAACGGTATACTGTTGCTACTTAATAATTTGATCTTTGTGAGACAAACCCTTTGTATTTGTGGCAAAGACTTCACACAACCAGCTGGCATCTACCTGCATCAAAGGTTGCTAGTACACTTCTGGCAAAATCTGCCTTATAAAGAATGCCAGCACAGGCATTCTGTCTGCTTTCCCTCACTCCCCAACTTCCAAATTTTGGGTGCTCTCAGAATGCAGGCTTGTGCCTTTTTTTTTTTTCTTTTTTTTTTAAAGTGTGAATGAGCCCTAAATCCACAAAGTTACATATTAGCATCAGAATTATTTACATTATTTCAAGAACATAAGTTGCAGTAGTATCTCTAGTTGACCAAATTTTTTGATGTGGTGAACAGAAACAGGAAATGCATAGAAGATAAGGTTCAGTACCCAAGAAACAAGGTTTGCCACTTAAGATTGCACCATTTTCACATAGGTAGCAGAATAAAAATGTACTTTGTTTTTATCATAACTTTTTAGAGTCTATTTTGTAAAGAAGATTCCATGGGTATTAACGTTTAAATATATAGCTGTCATTAGTCCATAACTGGAAATTTCTGTTCAATGACGAGATTGTTTTTGTGCTAATTACAATATTCTATGCTGTTGTTGTTGTTATTATTAGTAGCACTTGTACAGCACCATCTGTGTACCTGGCGCTTTACAGAGCAGTAAGATAGATGCGGTCCCTGCCTACGGCTTACGATCTAATAGACACGGAGGGGGAAGACAAGGAGAGGGGACATAGGGAGAGACCAGGGATAAATAACTTTCAAGCAGATGCGAAGTCTCAGGTACACGTGCTTGGCTTGGTTGCAGTTGGCAGGAGTCTGTGGGGAGGCCAAACAGTAGGTATTGCGGGGAGAGTTCTAACAGGCGTCGAGAAAGGCGGCGAGGAAGAGGTGAGTTTTGAGGAGGGATTTGAAGGTGCGGAGGGAGGGGACAAGGCAGATGTGGGCAGGGAGGGAGTTCCAGGCATAGGGGGCAGCAAGGGGGAAGGGACGAAGGCGGTTAAGGGAGCGAGGGAGGGGACAGAGGAGGAGCAGAGAGTGCGCGCAGGAGTGTGCAAGGAGATTAGGACTGAGGTAAGAGGGAGTCAACTTGTGAAGGGATTTGTAGGTGAATACCAGGAGTTTGTGAAGGATGCATTTGGGAAGGGGGAGCCAGTGAAGCGAGGAGAGGAGAGGCTGCACGTGGTCGAAGCGATGGGCTGAGTCGATGACGCTAGCAGCAGAGTTCATTAGCAGTTTGGATAATTAATAAAATGCACAATAAAACATCTTTCATTGTAGCAACTATATATAGTCTGGCTTTAATGTGTGTTACCTTGATCCCAAATCTATACCTTCTTGGAGGTTGACACTGCACCTATTGAAGTCAGTAGCAAAACCCATATTGACTTAATGGTGGAAGATTATCCTATTAGTTCTTATGCCGTTACTAGAAACAGTTATGATTTTGAATTGCTAATGTTAGAAATACACTTTCATGGAATAACTCTAGAATGGATTTGTGTTCTTTATTACAAATGAACAGCAGTTTGACTTCATGTAGAGAAGTTTTTGCTTTATTTCAACTCTTCATATTTCTAGGCTCTAGCCTGTACATAAAACTCTCAAGTAACTGTGATTGTAGTTGGACTTAAACTATCTCATTAAGCATTTTTAATAGGCAGTTGGATACCACTATAATGGGGTTATTAGTAAGCTGACTTTGGAATAGAGCATTCTGTAGCAGGTTGCTCTCTGTACATTTGTCTCTTAAGAATTATGAATAAATATCAAACTTTTGCATATACATTTTCCCCAAACTTAACAATCTACCTATAATTAGGCCATCATGGATGATCTGTGGTAGCTTTTATTGTACTGTAGGAGATATGTTTTTTTTAAAATTGAGAATATAGCCATGAATTGAGATCCTATAACCATGTTAAAGGCTTCCATGGAAGCTGCTAGGTGCGTGACCCTTTTGAAAATTTGGCAACATATACCTGAACTACATTTTGTACATCAGGTCAATTCAGGTAAGGGCATGAATTTAACCAAGCATTGGAGATGGCAGGGTACCAAATCTGGTGTCCTCAATTAGGTTTCTGTATGTTTTGAGAGTCAGTTACCTAATTTGAAGCCAGTTGCTGAAGTATAAATTCTGTAATTCCAATGTATAGATAAATAGAAATTTTACCATTGCCATGAATAGGAGTTTTTTCCCCAAAGATTGAACGCCACAACAGTTTAACTTATTTAATACGGAAAACTTGTTTCCTTGCAGCTCTACGCTGGGGCTGTTCTTGAAGTATGTGGATGAAAATTAGGGCGGTTCCCTCAAGTTCAGGGTAAGTAAAGCTGAAACTAATAATCTTCCATTAGTAAATAACTAATGCACCAGAATTGACTGAAGTGTGAAAGCATCTTATTGATGCAACCTGGGCAGAAGCCTTGAAGTAGATTTCTTCTGTCCTACCAGTGGAAGAATGTGAAATGACAAGAGTAACTGGCATCCAGCGACCTAAAATGAAACTACTGGCCTCAATATGTGGAGAGAGGGAGTTCCAGAGTCCTCTCTGGAGATTGTAAATATGGACTGGCCTTTATAAAGAGGGAAAGGAATGTAAATTAAGTCATTAAACATTGTAGCCCTTCTATATGTTTAAATAGAAATGTCCCTAATGTCTTTTCTTCAAAATCTGTTTCAGCAAGGATCAAAATTAAGATTGGGCAGTAGTTGTGATCATCGGAATAATAATAGTGGGGGACATGTCCCCTGCAAACTTCCTTCCGCACAATTTGAGAGAGATGGGGGACAGAGCTTACGTGGCCAACATCCGCAAAATATTTTAGCCTAAAGTTACTCCTAAATTTATGTTACGTAGATTAACCATTCTACCAACCTGTCTTACAATAGCATGAACTGGTATGCCTGTTACTGAACTTGTAGCCTAGTTTTTATAATAGTGATCATGGGAGCTTATCTGGATAGACTTCCTATGACAGTCTTGGTTCCTGGTGGGTGGAGCTGTAATACATGTATAAACCCTGTGCGGTAGAATGAAAAATTTTAAATGGATTGAAATACTTGTATAGATTTGTTACCTTTTATAGGAGTTCTCTCTCTTTTACATTGTTTCTGGTTTGTGAGAATGTAAGTGTGAAAATAACTGAGCAAAATGTTTGGAGAGATTCCACCTTAAACTTAAGATTTTAGGAAACCTCAGCTTATCTAAGGACTCTTTTGTGTATTTCCAATTTATCATTCGAATGTGAGAGTGAGGCTGACTGAAGGTCATATTGCTGCCACAGAAGACCTGATATTTTTAGGTTTATATTGAACTGTGTAACCTATCATTGTCAGTGCTCTCATTGCCAACATTCACTTCAATTTGATTCCTGTCTTATGGCTCCCACTAGGATATCTTTTCTTGCAGCGTTTACACAAAATGGCAGCACTAATTGCTGGGTTGTGTATGTATTAGAATTACATGGATTAGTGTGTTAATTCTGTAGCTGACCTTGAGTTCTTTATTTTAGAATATTCAAATATTGATTAAACTTAGACACACTCTTACAATTAAATTTGCGCAGTAGTTCTTTACATGTAAAATGACCATTTAACATTTGGTCATTTAAATGCCATTTAATTTAAGTGGGGGCAGGGAACAGACATCACGCTGGCCAGGTTCAGCCTGCTTTTACCCACCAGGGCCAGCATGATGTCTCTACATTTGTTCGGTGCCTGCCAGGGGTGTACCTGGAACAAATCCCTCCCACGGTGGCAGCTGGGCCCAGATCCAAGTGGGCCCACTGTCTGGACCCAGCAGCTGCGTAGCTGGGTCAGAGCATGCAGAACCGGACAGGAACGTTTGTTCCCGGCTGCCCATCATGGTGCGGGGAGCAGGGCAACAGCAGCAGCGCAGGGGTGTCGCCAGGCGACTGCACATCGCTTTGTCACCCTTTCTCTCCCCCCCCGGACTGGGGGAGGCCACAGCTGGAGCTCACCTAGCCAGGGAAGTCCTCCCCTAGGTGGGACAGATGTCCTTGTGATATCTGTTAGCACCCAATGAAATGTATCTCACTGAAATAAGTGTCCAGATAGAATGTGCTCAGATGGATGCAGTAATGAGTGTAAGGCAAAGAAAAAAAAATCTTTGGTTGTCAGTTAATTCAGTCTAAATGCCACTGCTACAAACTCTTCCAAAAATGTGTTAAATGCCCTTTGATATTGCCAAGAGCACAGATTACTAGTTATATGCCTAGAGTTTGGTATTTATTTTATTTATTATTTATTTAATTTATTTCAATTTGTATCCCACCCTTCCCTCAAAAAGCTCAGGGTGGTGTACAGAATAAAATATAGAAACACTGAAATAAAAACACAACTCCAAAAGTCAATACCCACCCACCCACCTCTCCATTCCCCACATTCAGCCCTCCCTTACACGCCCATCCCAAACCCACCCACCGACAACCCTCCCCACCCTTTCCAAAAAACCATCCATCAAAAACTATCCCAAAGTCTTAGAAGTAGAATGTTCTCCTCCAAGTCTTAAAACCAGTTTAGCAGTAACTAGCAATAGTGCCAGTAAGCCATCATCAACAGTAAACTTAGCATGGATAGTCATACTGTAATTCATTTAATTTGTACTAAACATTGTTTGAAAAACAGAATATTTCTAAATTACAAAGCTGTGTGTGATGTATTCACTTTCAAATAGATAAAGAAGAGTTAAGTCTTTCTGTATGGGTGACCTAAAGACATGATCTCTTACAATAACTTACCACATTTGAGCACAAACTGTTTTGAATTAACCCAATTGCTGGGTAGTCATGGGTCTGACATAAGGAGAGTGTTCTTTGGCAGCTCCTCTATGTTCATGTCAACGTACATGGGGTGGGGGCATTAGAATTGTAATAAATGCATTTGAATTTCTATTCTAATAAAGACTGAGCTAAGCTTCGTTTTGACTTTTGTCTTGTACATAATACATTCAATTCTGTACATTTTGGTTTTTCGTCAAGAAAGCAGGCTAACCTTCCCTTCCTTTGAGGCCCATTCTGTGCATTTATACTCCCCCCTACACCTTCGTGTTGCTGTCATCTACCGCCCCCCGGGTTCCCTCTCCTGTCTTCTCCCAGACTTTGAATCCTGGTTCACCTTCTTCCTCTCTTATGACACCCCCGCTCTCATTCTTGGTGATTTCAACATTCACGTCGACACACCTTCCACGCCCTCTATCTCCCACTTTCTCTCCCTGATCTCCTCCTTTGATCTCCGACTCTGGACCGACTCCCCCACCCATACCGATGGCTACTCCCTCGACCTCATCTTCTCACGAAATTGCTCTCTTGCTGACCTCTCCTTTTGATCCCTGCCATAATTCTGATCACTTCCTCGCCTCCTTCAGCCTCTCCCACCAACCCCCCTCCTGC
>QEPC01006747.1:90648-121190 GCA_003113815.1 Sphenodon punctatus | reverse complement strand
TGCCCCCTCCCTCCACTCCTTCAAATCCCTACTCAAGACCCACTTTTTCCTCGCTGCCTTTCCCAATGCCTGCTAGTCGTTCCCCATATACTTACTGTCTGCCCTCCGCTGCAGACTGCTGCAACCAACCCTGATTGTAACCAAGCCAAGCACACGCAGCTGAGACTTCGCATCCACCTGAATGTTTGTTTGTCTTCTCCCCTGTCTCTCCCACTGTCCCCTCTCTCTGTCTCCCCCTCCTTGTCTTTTAGATTGTAAGCCACAGGCAGGGACCGCATCTATTTTTATGTTCTGTACAGCGCCAGGCACATGGCTGGCGCTATATAAATGTTTATTATTATTATTATTATAACCTTCCTAGACGTTGTTTATAATCAGCCAAGGATATGCTCCTAGCAACTCGACTAGATGCCTAGAGAAATTTGAACCATTTAACCTTTCACATAGTGTGCACACTTATTATATATTCAACTTCTAAAAGACACCAGTTGAACTACTTGCTTCAAATTCTTTATTACACCTCTTACTTAGATTGTAGGCTCTGTGGACTCTAAGCTACAAACCTAACAGAATTAGAAAAGGGAAACTCTCTGTGGCCTTTATCGACCTTACAAAAGCTTTCGACTCAGTCCCACGAGTTCGTCTTTGGAACAAACTAAAAGCTATGGGCATAGATTATAGGCTACTTACCCTTTTGGAACAATTACACACAAATAATATGGCATGTGTTAAAACTGGACGGGGGGAGAGGTTAAGCGCTCCAATCCCGATAAGGAAAGGAGTCCGCCAAGGATGCTTTCTGACTCCCTTGCTCTTCAATTTATATACCTCAGATTTAGAGAATTACATAAAATCAGCAACTCATTACCCACCTGCAGTTCAGGCTTATCCTCTGCACATGTTACAATATGCTGATGACGTAGTTTTATTCTCGCAAACCGAAAAGGGCCTAAGAGAATTAACCAAAAGATTAATGAAATACTGTGATCTAAATGGCCTGGAAATAAATAGTGGTAAATCATACATAATGGTCATGGGAGGAAAATTGCCTGCAAAGAAGTGGAAGATAATGGGAAAGTGCTTTGACCTGGTTAAATCTTTCCCCTATTTAGGGGTTACCTTTTCCAATAGAGGTTTTTGGAGCGAGCATATTAAAACCAGAGCATCTAAAGTAACAAGAACCACACGCAGCATTTTGCAGGTAACTAACATTTCAAGAGATGTTCCGATTTCCACTCTTCTACAAACTTATCAGCTGAAGACCCATTCTATGGCGGTCTTTGGCTTGGAAATAGTACCTTTCCCTAATAATATAAATTTAGGATTCAAAACTATTTCCTACGCCCCCTACTTAAGGTAGGACATAGCGTTCCAGGAGCAGTCGTGCATGCAGAAACTGGCACTCTCCCCATAGAATACTTTGGGAAGATTGCCTTTATGCGCTATTGGTTGAGACTCCTTAACCAGCAAGAAGATGCACTTCCGGTTTACTGGAAGAACTGGAACATACAGGGGTAAGAACGTACTCCTGGCTAAATTATCTGGCCTATCTCCTAAAGAGAATGGGATTTTCTCTCGCATTCTTTGAGGGAAGGTCGTTGGCTGCCATTAAGGATATGATACAACTCAGGCTGAAAGATATTGCTATGCAGGAGGATCTCACCACACTCCAGCAATGGAAGGTTTCACCATGGCTGGGCCAGGTGAAAAATAGTTTTTGTTTTGAGGGTTATCTTGATAAATTGTCCAATAGAACTCTGAGGAGGAATTACACTCTTTTAAGGTTCCAACTAATACAATCCTCAGTATTAGAGGGGAGGTATACTAGTATTAAATATGAGTTGCATTGCTGCACTTGTAATTTGAGAGAAGTTGAATCCACGGAACATCTTGTACTACGTTGTCCCTACTATCAGAAATTAAGAAATACTTGGCTATACCCACTCACTAAAAAGATTAGAGACTCGGACTGGGGAAACTTGTAAACTATTTCTTAACCTGTCTAATGATGAACGGGCTGCAAGGCACAGATTGGAATGACTTCTGTGCTGTATTTGTTATTGTTAACTGAGTATATTGATATGTCCTTCCTGCTAATGGAATATACTCAATTTTATATGTATTTTTCTTTTATACTGAACCAAGTATTATATTACTGTATTGTGTTGATTTTTTTATAAAGGCTTTGGCCAAGGCGAAAGCTAGTGTCGTAATAAATTGAATACTCAAAATAGTTGGGAATTTAAAAAACAGAACTCCAATGCCAAATGTCTTCACTACCATTTTACTTGGCAGAACAGGTTTCAGATACGCAAAATATCTATTGGTACTTCCATTTAAATTTTATTTAAATTCCATTTTAGTTAACAATGCCATCAAACTGGTATGTTCTCTAAACAGAATTTAGTCCTTAACATAGGTGACATGGAGCCTAATAAAATCCAGAAGTGCACTTTATTTCCCTTAATTTAATCTCCCCATAATATGACTACAGGGATTTTTATGGTCATCTTGGAACTGGCCCATATTAGATCTCTGGAACTAATTAAGAATGTAGAAATATAGGTAACTGTTTATATTCCCCCAAATATGCCAAGCTAAAGAAGAAATTAAATATGTTTATTTGGAAGTCTGTTCCTCCTGACCCATTGCACAGGAAAAAAACAATTGTCAATACAAGGAGCTGCCTTTCATACAGGGCTTGGAGGGGGGTTTGTAACTTACCTATGTCAAGGCCTGCTGATTAATCTGTATGTACATCATTGCCTTGAAGAATCCAAGGTTTAATTGTGGTTCATGCCTCATCAACAATGTGATCCCTCTTGAAGGCTCTTGGTCTGTTGATGCAGAGTGGTAGTAATCTTGGTCAAATTGGCATAGCACGTCAACTTTGTTAAATCAACTAGTTCTGTCCAGGGAATGATCCATTCTCCCTATTGAATCGGGACTTCAAATCTCAATGGATGGTAAATCTATACAGAATTGCTTAAATTGCTGCCATAGAGGAACAAACATTGAGTCTCCACCTGTCTTCTGCTGTAGAATTAAAGTTCTAAAACTTTCAGGCTGAAGGGGAATTGTGATATTTATCTCATTGTTTGGTAGGCTGATTTAAGACTGGTATATGTTCATTAGCCGCCGTGCAGGTTCCATAGCCATGTAGTCATAAACAGAACTCCTAGAGTGGTGACTGTATGGACAAAGAAAGGAAAAACTCTGGTAAGAAACCTCTTTTCCATTTCATGTATCTTGAGGTGAAACCATCAAGACGTTGGTTTTCTACTAGTTCTTTAAGCCACCTCCATTTAAGGAACATAAAATAAGTGCACTTATTTCACTGTAATAAATACAGAATCTTCATCTTGCAATGAAGTTTAAATGTTAGAAAACTTGAATTATCCACAAACAGCCTTGCACAATGAAACTGTCTTAAAATGTGAAACTGTGCCAACAGTCAACATCTTCCATAAGATGTCACAAATCATTTTCACTAGATTTAGGCATTTGTCACTGGTACATTGGTTGTCTAATAGTCAATTTTAGGTTGATATCAAATATAACAAAGCTTGACTGTCTCCCTCCTCCTTAATTCTATTTTACACCATGTTCAGATGCCAACAGCAAACTCTTCAGAAGAACCTGCTTTTTTCTGTCTATTAAATCCTCTCACACCTGTTGTTCTAAACCCTTAACAGCTGTTAGCTTACAAAGGCCTCTGAAATGTCTTGTATCTTTTTTCAATACACCCAAGTTCATAGTCAATATATGCTCCTGAAATATCATTTTTGTTACAATATTTTATTAGCTTCTAAATAGTGCAATTTTGAAATGCGTCTCCAACATGCTGTGTAGTTGGTCCCAGTTTTCTACAGCAAGCCCTGAAGAGCCACTGAAGTGTTAAGTTTCAGGAGGAAACAGCTAGCAAGAAAGTTTAAATGTTTCATACTCCTTTTCCAGTTTTATTTATATATATATATATATATATATATATATACGCACGCGCACACACGTAAATAAGGATTAGAGAAACATGAGCACATCTTGTAATTTTTATATCTTACTATTTATGTTCATAGCAGTCATACTTATATAACAGGTCACAAACGCGTGAGAGCATTAAATGTACCTTGCTAGGCTCTGTTTGGGCTAGACATACAATTAAGGTGGGTACAAAACCAGTTGATAAAATGAACCCAGAAAGTAGTTATGAATGGTCCTGGGTAACAAGTGGGGTTTAGTAGAGGTCTATCCTGGGTCTGGCAATGGTTTGTCTTATTCTCTGTAAAGCGCCAGGTACATCGCTGGTGCTATATAAATGCTTATTATAATAATAATAATAATAATTAATAATAAATTGATGACTTAAAGGACTGACCAAATTAATCAATGGCCCACACCTGAGATGGGAGAATGCATACATTTCAGAGGATAGGATTGGAATGAAAAAAATATTGATTTTAAATTGGGCTGAATACATTCTCTACTGAACTTTATCCCGTTAAGGATTAGCCACAGCAAAGAAAATTAAAGCACAAAAATAGAAAATGGGAGATAACTGAATAGACAGTAAAGCTGCTGAGGAGAATCGGAATAGACCACAAAATAAATATGAGCCAACAATGCAATTCTGTTGCAAAAGCAAGTGCTATTTTGGATTGCATTGGCAGAAGTATCATCTCCAAGACACGGGCAGTAATTGCTTCAGTTGGCTTGGAATTGGTGAGGCTTGGCTGGAGAGCTGCATCCAATTTGCAGCTCCATACTTTATAAATGAAAAAAATCTTGGTTAAATATCAGGAAGAAATTCTAGTCATAAGGGGGTGGGGGGACAAAAAAACAAGGGCGGCTGTAGAATTTGAAAACATAGGAAATATGCAGAAATAGGCTAATTATGTTGGAGATGGGTTGGGTAACCCAGCATGAAGTAGATCACCTTTTAAGATTCCTTCCAACCCTAAAATGCTACCAGCACCCAGAAATTAAAATAACTTCATTGAGGATCTTCCTTCCATTTTTTGCTAGTGGTTAGGTGTTTCAGCAGGGACAGCAAATACTAGCTAGCTACCAACCATCAAAGAATATAGACAGACCAGACTGATATTTTCAGGATTACCCTACAAAAGGGAGGATTAAAGCAAACTTGTAGATCCAACTTTTATTTTAACTGTTGTATTCTCTACAATGTACTCTAGGCAGGGTTCACTGCAATTCCCCATTGCTGCTAATAGGGAAAATGCAGTGCACATGGGACCTTGACTCTGGAGCAGGCAGTGCATGCAGTTCGATTTGCTATGTGTGCAATCTCATCAAGGTGGTGTGGAAATTACAGTTCCCCTAGTGACTATAATTCAGCCACGCTGCACATACAATATTAAGTGAAGACGTTAAAGGTAACAAAATCTACAGTAATACAAATCTGGACTTGTGTAAAGATGTCATTTTACAGCTCTGGGAGCTATATTTTTGAAATGCCTGACCTTTTTTCCTATAAAATCTCAGTTTTGTGCTCAGTTCACCTGTGTGCAGCAAAAAGCAGCTGCACCTTACTAGAGCCTCCTGAAACTCCTAAACAGCAAAAGTGGTGCACTGTTTGCTTAGGGTAGAACCTGCTTTTACATAGTCACTACTGAACCAAAGGTTCCTGGTTTGCTAAGCATAAATTGGAAATACATTAGATTTAAAGCCCTCTGAGATCTAAGGTCAAAGAGTATTATATAAATCAAATGTATCGAATGTTGATTATAGTATAGTAATTCTCAATTTGGAATTTCTTACTTTCTCAAAACTTTAGCTTTTGTCCGGAGTGACAAGCCCAAACTCTTCAGGGGACTACAAATTAAGGTGAGTAGTGACAGATATATTTTTTCCCCCACTTATTCATCTAGGCTGTTTTGATGAATTACAAACATACCTGAAACCTCTCCTCCTAGCCATGCATTGTTGAATCTTGCTTATCAAATACCTTTTTTGGCACAAAGAAATCGACCAACAAGAAATCCTCCTCCACTTGCCACTCTCTTCTACTCTTCCTCCATCATAGAGTAAAAACACACATGACAGCGGCATGCCGCCATCATGGCCAGGGCTGGAAGACCCTGAGCGACGCTGCCCAGTTCTGGTTGGAGTACTGGGCACACATGCCTGTGGCTGGGCCACCGTCCTGCTGCCCTCATGCCCTAGGAAGGGGAAGGGCCACAACAGATGTGTGGGCATCCAGCCCCGCATCCCACCATGATGGGCCACCATAGCAGGCAATAATGGCTGCCATTGCAGCCGACCATAGCAGACCCAAGTCGGGTCACGGCAAGTCATGTGACAGCCATCTTTGGCCCACTTTGCCTTGATCGAGCAGGCCCTCTGCCCTGATCGAGTGGGCCCTAGCGCCCAGCTCAAATTGCAAGATTTTTATTGTACAGTAGTTGACATAAAATCTGGTAAGTGAAATACCAACAGTCCATTTGTTAATACATACAGCTACCAGGCCTATTTTTTTTTTTTTTTTAAGTAAAACTTGCTAAGAAACAGTAAAACTGAAGGAGTTGGTGTAGTCATCATGTTCCCCAGGATGCCCTTCTATACATACAGCTACCAGGCTTTTTTACACCCTGGGCTGTGACCTCGGAGGTTTTCTGAAGTCAGAGCCCGAGCTCACCACCAACACAGCCTGGGACAATCCTGGCTCAACATCTGGCAGCACTTCAGCAGCCTGTGGGCTGTAAGCAGGCCACTGTCACATATGGTTTTTACCCACATTTTTTAAGGTCCTTGAATAAGCCATCATTGCTATATTTTGGCTTTCCATTCGTGTTCCCCAGGATGCCCTTCTATTCTTAGTCCTTGTAATTCCCTCTAGTGTAGCACCTGCCTCTCCTACATCACAATTCCAGTTCCCTTCCATGTTCTTGAGCATCTCTGTCTGATTAGTCTTTTATTCCTAATTTTTTTTCACTAGAGTTCAGTTTACACATGTTAGTAACTCTCCAGCCTCCTTTCTCTTCTTAATCTCGACTAGAACAAACGTCTCCTTTTTAGCTTTTATACAACAAGCTCCCCAAGACTGTGTAGAATGCTGCCACATGACATAACTCACATGTACAGAGCAGTGTCATTTGCCTTGTGCTCAGCCAATTCCATTACCTTCCAACTCATTTCCAGATTAAAAACTTCACTTGCCTTTAAAAACTATAAAATGGACAATTTGGAAACATGGATTGATTCCAGTTTACCTCAGAAAGCTTGGCTTTCAGTTTTCATCCATCACTGCAAATTATCCACATCCTGTGTCAACCTGACACTGCCTCAACACCAGTGATATAAGAACTGTCTTTGCAGCTGGCTATACTTGTCCTTTCACTTTATCTTAACCTTGTAGCTGTCTAGAATGTTTCAAAGTTGGGTCTGGTGCTGCTTCCATGAGACTTCGGAGAAACTTTGACTCATTATGCTCTTTGAATAATTGTAATGCAAACTTAGAAGGCTAGGCCAACAGTAAAATAAATGTTTCTAAGGCAGTCACCCTAGAAACAAAACATTTCGGCATTTTCATGGTTTGGCGATTTAGGTTTTAGTATACGATTGATCAAAGCCATATAAAAGGAACTTTTATTATAAAGGCTTCCTTTCCTTTTATTTGTATTGTATTTTTAATCTTTGAAAGTGTGACCATATTTTACCAGCAAATCATATTAGCAGCTCATACAATGTAGACCTTTTCTTCAATCTTAAATGTGCATATTAAATTTAAACCAAGCACAGCTTTGAGCTGTGACAAGGAAAGTTAATTCAGTTAAAAGAATGGTGGGAAGATAAGCTCAGGTATTTGCAGGGAGAAAGTTGTTGAAGCTAGTTGGATAGTTACATTGGGGCTAGTTGGATAGGGTGGGGGAGGTGGGGTTTTGGAGGGAGGGTGAGTTTTTATGATTTATTTTTAAATGTTTTATTGTTGAATTTATTTTTGTGTGTGCGTGTGTTGTTTGCCGCCCCGAGCTGCTTTTGGGCAGGAGGGACGGGATATAAGTTGTAAATAAATAAATAAAAATAAATAAATTGTCAGCTGCAGTAGATTAAACAGCAAAAAATTACAGTACTTTGCTACGATTAAAGTTAGGAAGATACTAGTCCTACGACGCTCATACCATCCAATTCCCCCTTTGTCTTTTCTGTCTTATGTAATGGAATAGGAACTTTTAAACCCCAGGTAGTTGAGTAGTGAAGTTACTGTTGCAATAACTGGAATTCTTACTGGCTCTCATAGGAAGGAGGGTAAGACCTTAATAGGTATCAAAACTGAATTCCCTAAGTGTGTTCCTCAAATATAGTTTGAATAATTTTGTCAAGCAATGTGCAGACCTTACATGCTGCTCCTGCTTGTATTTCTGTGCTTGAGGATTTGTACTCATTATTGATTCTCTTTAACAAGTACTAAATTCATTTAATACTTTTTTTAAAAAATCAATGAAAAAATGCAAGCGCTTTGACCGTTCATTGTGCAAGGCAGGCATACCTGGCAAACATATACATGCTGCTTTGGTACCTAGACTCCAAGACCCTCGCGGAGCATGGACCTGCTAATGCAGGTTTGTTCTGTGCCAAGCACTTATCCTACCTTGGTAGATTTCCACTTTTTCAGAATATTGGTTTTAAGAACAAATATTATGCCCAAACTGTCGAGTTTCAAGCATCTTTGCCTAGCTTTTATGCAGGAGCAAACTCAAATAAATAGCATGATGATAGCATGATGTTTTAAAAATAGCATTTTAAACTTACATTTTTTAAAAATGAAATATTCATAATCTTAATCAGAATATCCTCAGCGGGAGTTAGTGTTGTTTAGTTGAGCTACCTCAATACAGCTAGCATGACCAGAACCAGACAGTGTCGGATAGCCTGCTCTGGTCTCAATCTCGGTTCTTTTCTTTACACCAGGATATATACTCATTAATTCAACTTGAAATTGAGATTTGAATGCTTGATGCATTTGAATAAACTGCATTTTGGGGGGTGAAGGAGATGGAAGAAGGAATAAGAGAATAAAGGGGGGAGAGTTATTTTTGCAGGTGGAAGATAACTCTAACCTTCTCTTTGTACAGTATGTACGCGGTTCTGATCCTGTCCTAAAACTTCTGGACGACAGCGGGAACATTGCTGAAGAACTGAGCATCCTCAAGTGGAATACAGATAGTGTAGAAGAATTCCTCAGTGAAAAACTAGAACGCATATAAATTTTCCTGCTTTTAGTCCTCTGTTCACCAAGCATTTTTCACCATGGTAATCATCTCAGCTGAGGTGTGCTGCACCCAGAAAATCATTCCAGTTTTTTACATTAGTTTTACAAAGCTCCATATTGTGTGTTGAACATACGTTAATTAGAAGTGGAAGCTTTGGCACAGCCCGTCTGACAAGCTGAACAAAATAGCCCATCCTAGTCCATTTCAGCTTTTGAGTGTGTAGGTATCACTAATGAAATGCTTTGTAACAGACTGAATTATGTAAATACCTAGGCTCGTTATAATGGATCCGGTATTTCTTACAAACAATATATTTTTAACGCTATTCAGCAGCTACAAATAATTGAGATGATTACCATGCTTTTTTTAACACCACTCTGCTTTCTACAGTGACAAACGGTTATAACCAAACAATGTGTGTGTACTCTGCTTCCCAGAGAGGCCTGCCACTGCCTTCTTGAATCTCTATTTTGCAACTCTCCTTTTTTATAGAAATGTTGTTTGCTATATAATGAATGTCTGGAACCAAAAGGATTTTGGAGTTCTGTCTCTGATGGAAGAACTCATGATCTGGACTGATCTGAAACATTATGGAGGCATTCTTTAGTGAAGACTGCACAGAAAGCCTCCCTAAGGCATGTGTAAGTCTGATGTCAGGTGTGCTCTGGAATAATGTTTCACTTCAGCAGACAAGAGTTAAAGAAGGATGGAATAAAGTGTTTACTGAGATGGTAATAAAATATTTGCACAAGCCTACTGGAAATGCTTTGTCTTGTGTCTTCATATAGTCCTATTGAACTTCTTGTCAAAAACCAGCCAATGCCACTTGGTTCTGTTCTTATTATCAAATGAATTTATAAACAAGTTGATGAAAGCAGAATGTTTAGTACTGCCAGACAAAATTACTGAATTCTGCCTTGTGGGGCCCAGTTGGGGGAAAGGGATCTCTCTCACTACATAATCTATTGATTTATTTTTTTAAAAAAGACGAATGTTTCTAACTATCCATAAAGGTTTTTTTGGTCAAGACTTCACCTAAGCAGCTGGAATTCTAGGTTAATAGCGGGTTCTAGGAACCTTTATGTATTTGATACCCAACCCAGATACCTAGAAAGATTCCTTCTCACCACCACCACCACCACCATAGTCATGGTTGGCTTTCACACACGTATATGGAGAAAGAATGAGGATATGTTACAAGCATGCCAGAGTAGTGCTGCGCACACATATTAAGACTTGTCATTCCAAAACCACATGTGTCTTATGAACTATAGAAGCTTTTGGCTAGAAGTAATGGCCTCTCCTTAGGCCAACCTGTAGACGGTGACAAATACTTGTGGCTTGACTCTCATAGCAGGGGCACATAATCTTATTTGCTAGGACATATTTTTAAAATGTTTCTCTTTGCCATTTTTCATTCTTCTTTTAAAGAAACAGTATTTTGTTAGTGATTTGGCTTGTAAAATAAAACTATTCGCTCCAGTACTACAAGTACTTGGTGGTGGTTCTTGCCTCCCTTTCACTCCATACACCAATTATTTATTTATTAATTTCAAAATATTTTATTCCACACTATCCTGCACAACCGTTCCTACAGCATATTTGCTTATGCTGTACTGTTATTGGGCAATTATATGACCTGGGTCAAGACCACATAGTGCAAGAATGTAGAAAGGTCCCAGAGGAGCCTTCACTTTTTTCTGGGCCTGAGCTTCCATCTATGGGATCATGAAAGCATCGTAATTGCCTCAAGCCAAGCTGAGCTCAGCACAAGTTAAGGAAGCTGAGTGTGGAGAAGCCTACCTTTGCATCATCGTTTTACTTCCTTAAATCTTGATACTGCTTTGGTAGCAGTCCAGTTCCATCACAGGTTTGTACTTAATTGGACCCCTGTGGCCTCAAAGCCACTTCATCAGCATGAAATCCGCTATGATACAGAATCTATAGTCATGTCCCTTTCTCTAGTGTCCAACCTATAAGTGAAGGTAGCTCTATATAGCCCAACTCTTTCTGTAGCAAATCAAATTTGGGAATTCTTCTCACTGAACTGGCCCCAAATGATTTTAATAAAATAGGGAATTTAGCTTCCTTTTTAGCCATTTAGTTGAACAAGAAAAAAAGGCCTTGACAACAGTGGCCTGCTTTTTGTACCTGAAACTATATATGTATGAAAACATTACTACTACATTTTTATAGCGCTGCTAGGCATACGCATCGCTTTAGTCATAGATTCGCACAGACAGGTTCATGCCTCTGCTCTGGCATGCTTTGTAACACCTAATCTAAGATGAACAAGGATGAGGTGAACACAGAGAAAGACACACACATTCCCATTTTATAGGTGGGGAACTGAGGCTGAGAGGTTGTGACTTGCCCAAGGCCACCCAGTGAGTAGTTCACTGGCTAGGGTGAGATTCGAGCCTTAGTCTCCCAGCTCTACAACCAGCACCTTATCCGTTACACCACACTGGCTCTTACAGAACATTGACCTGATGAGCATAGTGACAGCATGAATTGCTATTTGAATGTATATGCTGCTCAATACAAAAGGGCTCAGTGCAGCTCACAATGATTATTATTAGCAAGCATTTATATAATGCCAGCAATGTGCCTGGTGCTTTGCAAAGTAATGGAATAGAGGCAGTCCCTGCCCTAGGGCTTACAATCAAGAGGGGGGCGGGGGGAGAAACAAGCAGTGTAACATTCATGAAGATGCGAGGTCCCAGGTGTGCGTGCTTGGCTTGGTTACATTGAGAATTATGGCTGGCTGGTCTGTGTGGTGAGGATATGAGTACACAAACCTCAGGTAACAGATTGTACTGAATGAAGGGTATCAGCAGGAGTTAGGTGGGGAACGAGGAGTCAGGGAGGGCAGAGTGGAAGAGGTGGATCTTGAGGAGGAATTTGAAGGTACGAAGGGAGGGCGGCGAGGTGGATGTGGGCAGGGAGGGAGTTCCAGGCTTGGGGGGCAGCTAGGGAGAAAATACAGAAGAGTACTAGTATTTAGCAAATCTGTGTAACAAGGATCCAGCAGCAAGAACAGATAGTACAGGTTGACAATAAACCATCTGTCTCCAAAACTGAAGTGGCTTACTGTACATCGGTCCTGTATCTTTTAGTATAACCTGCAAGCTGCTCTATTGATTCCCCAAATGAAAGCTTTCATGTGTATGGTATCCCACCATGCAGGGAGAGAACTTTCCTTTTAACTAGTTACTCTAAGCGGTGGGGGGATTGCTGAAAAGGCTGGTCTATGAGACATGCACTGCCCAGGAAGTCCAAATCCAGAGTACAGCATATTGATTTACTGCATTATTGAACCACTATTGATCAGTAGGCTGTCTCCTTTACCAAATGTACTTTTAGGTTAATTACAGTTCAGTAGTCTTTGTATAAGACCACTAGACCATTAATTAAACATTGCAGAGAGATGATAATCAAATATTAAAAATAATACTCTGTGACAGGAGGGGCAGTTAGAAAGTACTCACTGCCAAGAGGATTCCGCTAATTTGTTAACTAGACAAGGCACAAAAGTGGGAATGAGGACTTAAAACTGGAGCTGTATTTGTTGGTTGTAGGAGAAACTAGAGCTAGGTAGCTAGTTGAGGTATGTAAGAGCATAAGTGCCATACTGGGTCAGACCAATGGTCCATCAAGCCCAGCAGCCTGTCTCCAACAGTGGCCAATCATGGTGGCTTGGGAGAAGCACCGAACCGGTCACAATGGGAGATCCATTCCCTGTTGTTTTCCCCCAGCTCCCGTCATGTTCCCTGATCCTGCCTGGCTAATCGCTGCTAATGGACCTATCTTCCAGAAACTTGTCCAAATCTCTTTTAAACTCCGCTATAATACTGGCCCTTGCCACAGCCTCTGGCGGTAGATTCCACAACCCAATTATACACTGAGTGAAAAAATCTTTTCTTTTATTTGTTTTAAACGTGCCACCCATGAGTTTCATGGAGTGTCCCCTAGTTCTAGTACTAGCTGAGAGAGTTAATAACTGCGCCTTGTTTATTAGTTCCAGCCCACTCATGATTTTATAGACCTCTATCATATTATTATTATTATTATAAACATTTATATAGCGCCAGTTATGTGCCTGGTGCTGTACAGAACACAGAAACAGACGCGGCCTGCTCTCAGTCGTCTCTTCTCCAAACTGAAGAGTCCCAACCTACCAAGCCTCTCCTCATAAGGGAGCCCTTCCGTGCCCTTGATCATTTTTGTTGCCCTTCTCTGTACCTTTTCTAGTTCAGCTGTGTCTTTTTTGAGATGGGGCGACCAGAACTGCACACAATATTCAAGGTGCGGTCGCACCATTGATTTGTATAGAGGCATTACGACCTCAGTTTTTTCTATCCCCTTCCAAATAATTCCTAACATTCTGTTTGCTTTTTTGACTGCTGCTGCACACTGCGCTGTGGATTTCATTGTATTGTCCACAGCCACCCCCAGATTCTTTTCCTGAGTGGTAACTCCTAGCTTAGTACCGAACATTGTGTATGCATAGTTTATTTTCGCTTACGTGCATCACTTTGCACTTGTCCACATTAAATCTCATTTGCCATTTATATGTTCAGGTACGTAAGATCCCGTTGCAGTTCCTCACAGTCTGCTCGTGTTTTAACTACTTTGAATAACTTAGTGTCGTCTGCAAACTTGATCACCTCACTCTTAACACCTTTTTCCAAATCATTAATGAATACATTAAACAGCACCGGTCCCAATACAGATCCCTGAGGCACACCACTTTTACATCTCTCCATTTAGTCCTACCCTTTGCTTTCTATCTTTCAACCAGTTTCTGATCCATAGTAAAACACTACCTCCTATCCCTTCCTGCCCTCGTCCGCCTTGCCCCCACCCTCTACACCTTCAAGTCCCTCCTCAAAACCCACCTCTTCCGCTCCACCTTTCCTAACTCCTGCTAATCATCCCCACCCAGGATTATCCCCTACCTGTTATCTGCAAACTCCTATTTACTGTAACCAAGCCAAGAACATGTACCTGAGCTCTCACATCCTCATGAATGTCGCATCCCTTGTCTCTCCCTCTATTCCCCCTTCCCTGTCTCCCCTCCCCATGTCTTTAGATTGTAAGCTCTCGGGCAGGGACCGTGTCTATTTTATTCTCTGTAAAGCACCAGGTACATTTCTGGTGCTATATATAAACGCTTATAATAATAATAATTAATAATGAAGGACCTTGTCAAATGCTTTCTGGAAATCCATTTTCTGGATTCTGGGGCAGCTAAGACCCTTTTTTCTTTGGAGCCCTATTTGGATACACTAAACAACAACAAAATAGGTTAGTAAGATGTGACTTACCTTTACTAAATCTGTGTTGACTCTTCGCCATTAAGCCATGTTTGTCAGCATGCCTGTAATTCTGTCCTTAATGATGGTTTTCACCATTTTCCCTGGCACAGACGTCAAGCTTACTGGTCTGTAGTTTCCAGGATCGCCTCTGGATCCCTTTTTAAATATCGGGGTTATCGTCTCTTTGCAATATTTAATTAATACTGTAGTGCTCTTATACATAGACTACAGAACTGTGATTAACCTAAACTGTAGGGATAGGTCACTAGATGGTTTATCAGAGTGGTTATGGCTATGATAAACCAGGTCAAACTATATCAATTATTGCCATGGGAAGGGTTAATGATGTAAAGATGCCTACAAACCAATCTTTCTGCTATTTTAAAGCCAGAGGGGGCCAAGAAAGTACGTCTTATCACAGTGGAAACAGCTGAAAATAAGTAGTGAGTAACTCTACTGACTTCCTAATATGGTACTCAAAAGGTATAGCTGACCCAAGTGTATTGAAATGGGTCTGATAACTGAGCACAAGAAAGAGTTAACTGGCTTCTTTCCCTACAGTTCATACGCGCAGGTTATACACGAAACTTGCTTAGCAGTAGAAATATATGCCAGCACTTAATGCTAATGCACCTTGATACAAAGAAGCTTTGTTGGCATACCGATAGATCCTAAATTGAGGCTTCATCATTCCTGCAATTTTCCTATCCTATTAATATTTCAAAACAGTAGCCTACACAGGCTTGAAGAGAAGCAAAAATGGTGGGGCATGGCGTTATCTTAGTGCAAGGCCCTCCTGGGGCCAAATGCAGCCCCACAGCTAGCTTTTATTTGACCCCTACCCGGTACCTGGATCTGTCCCCTTGAGCCTGTGTTTCTACCCCCAGGTACTGAAAGACTGAGGTCAAGTTAAGGGATCGGAGATGAAAGCATGCACCCACCAGGATAGGGGCCAGATCCATTATTTGGACCCTTCAGTTCTTGAGGGCACCACTTAAGCACCACCTCCTCCATCTTCTGTGTGGCTGTCAGATAATTTTCAGAATGGCCCCTGGAAGAGAAAAGGTTCCTGGATACCTCTTTCTTGTTGCCAGATCAGTGCATGGCAAGGGGCAAGGGAGACATTAGGCCCAGAGGATTAGACCATCAGACAGTCCCCCTGTCAGCTTGAGCAGTCTGGAGTGATAAGTACATCTGGTCTCTCCTGTCCCAGCCAGGGCTGAAGATACTACCTCTCTACTGTCAGGGGAGTGTGATAGTGAGGGCCAGGTCTGCTAGCAAGACAGATCAGAAGCATAGCTAGGTTGGAAGAGGCCCCCTGTCCCTTCCCTCCTTCCAGTAGCAGGGAATGCAGATGCACCAGGGAGCATGGGCCTCCCAGATTCATGAGCCCAAGTGCAAGTGCACCCCTTGTCCCTATTAAAACTACACCCTTGAGACAGAGATGATGGGATGTAGTAGGGGAGGGGAGAGCAGAAGTCGGGATTGATTTGTGCTTTTATATTTAGCAATAGGAGCAGGTGCATTCACTGTGGAGCTCCATAGTAAGATTTGAATGAGGAGGGGTGGTGAATTTATTCTGTCACTTGGCACAGGGGCCAGTTAGGACACACACTAATTTTCCACACTGTGGATGTTCCACACAAATCCAATTTATTTGTTACAATGGAATGAATAGCAGGAATCATGACCTAATGAGTACTTCTCTGAAGTGACTGAGGGTGGCCACTCTCAGAGACAGGATGCTGGGCTTGACGGACTAGGAGCCTGATCCAGCATGGCACTTCCTATGTTCTTATGATTCTAATGAAAGCCCATCCTTTTGAGGGGCCATTTTTGGGGTAAGTGCCCCAGGAGAGTTGTGGGGCTGAGTTGTTGAGTTCAAATTACACCCCCTCTGTTCCAAAGCAGACTAGTCTCCTTCCCCTGTCCCTTCAATCAATTCAGCTTTTATTCAGGGGCTTGTAAAACAGCCTCCATCAGCCCCTCTTGCAGTACAGGGGCCTAGAAGCTCCCATCAAGGTTCCCATGTGCTGGAGGTTAGTTGCCCCTTGCTTTACACTGCTGCTTACACACTAGCCTCCCACCGGCTGAGTCAAATTCAGTGTCATCACTCTTCAAGGCACATAGTGGACTTGATCCTGGTATCTGAAAGGTGGCCCAAAACGTCCAGAATGGCAACTCCTCAGGCATAATAGCAGAGTTCAACTTTACTTTGAGTATGCTTTTGAGTAAAGTAAAGCTCAACCCCTCAGGCATAGTAATTAATTAGGGTTGCCACCTATGCAGGCCTTGCAACACGTATTTTTCAAAAGCGTTCCTTAAAAATGCAGACCCTGCAACATGTATTTTTCACAAGTGTCCCTTAAATATTTGCATATGTGGCAACCCTGTTTCTCAGGGACAAAATCCCACAGGGAATTATTTATATAGCACCAGCCATGTACCTGGTGTTGTACAATCATTAATTAGAGACCGGCTCCTGCCCCAAGGGATTTGCAATCTAGGGGACACACAGGAGGGAACAAAGGGGAGGATTATTGCTTTCTCTAAACTTAGAGCACAGTCTTCCACCCATTAGTCAATGGTTCAGCTCCCAGTGACTTTAATGATGGAGAATTGCGCCCTCCGCTGTGGGCTTTTCAAACCCTACATTACACCACATGCACAGTTCCACCCTCTGTGAGAGGATGGAGAAGAGACTACCCAGACAGGAAGATGGTGTAAAAAAACCCACACAAGTGTTCGTTACTTTATAAACAACACTATCCTGAAACCCTTGAAATCAGTGGCAAAATTTCTATTGATTTCAATGCAGTGGGAATTGCATCACAGTGTTTTGGTTTTTATAATGGCAAAACAAATAGTCAAAGTTGTAGCTATGCAAATTACACCCCCTCTGTTCCAAAGCAGACTATTCTCCTTCCCCTATCCCTTCAATCAATTCAGCTTTTATTCAGGGGCTTGTAAAACAGCCTCCATCAGCTCCTGGAGAGGCCAGCTGAAGCCACTCCCTTAAGCCAGCACATGACAAGAGCAGGGTATTGGGCCTCTCTGTTTATGCTTCTCCTTGAAGATTTACAGTCATGCAATCCCTTTATAAATCACTGCTGCTGGGGAGAGGGTGAATCAATCTGAGGCAAGAACCATAAATTTTATCCAAGAAAATATTGGTTGCTGCTGTATATGTAAGAAGGCCCTCAGTGAGGAAAGGGCGCCGCTGGTAGCTGACATATTGGAATACATGGGGGAAAGATTCTCAGGCTTAGTTCATGTAGCACTTAGGCATATTAAACAAAGTCTCCTGGCCAGTATTCCTGCTGGCTGGCACAGTTCTCGGAGGAACAAGAGCCTTAAGAGCGTAACTATAATAAGTGCAGGCAGTGCTGCTACAACAGAGCCCAGGACCTAGCCTGGGGTGGGTGTCACACTCCCTGGAGCAGCTGTGTCTCCTGCTGCTGGGAGAGGGGCAGGAAGCCCCATTCCATCTTCTGCACCAAAGCCTGGGCCAGCCTAGCTGCTCTGGCTGAGGAAGGTCAGGAATAGCCAATGGGAGAGAGTAGGGTTCCCACCTGTCCATTCTGCACCTCGACAGTCTGTAAACTGAGGATCTTTGTCCAGGTTGCTATACCATCCAGATGCCAAGTGAACAGAAACTGGTCTTGTAAGCTCTCTCTTCTGTGGGGTTCTATGGAACTGTGGGCCATCTCTTCTGTGAAGCTATGGAAATGAAGGACTTTCTGTAGACCGGTCTAAAAGTTCAAAAATGTGCATAAACTTACACAGACAGATATATGCAAACTGGCATTTTCTAGTTGCCTTCTGATGGCAACCCAAGGAGAAAGTGAGAGAACTATGGGAAACGTTTGCTCAAGTTCCTCCAACAAATAATTTCCCAAGTCTAGTTCCTGCAGTTCCCCCTGTTCTAGTGCTGCATCTGCTTTCTGGAGAGTGTTAAGGGCTTGTAAAGGAGATTGATGCAACCTTAGCTATGGCTGTATGGCACAACTGAAAAATATCTAGCAGCCTTGGCATTCCCTAACTCATTGCTGTTCTGCTCCATCAATTAAAAGGGCCTCAGGTAAGGTTACCATCCATCCAGTTCTCACCTGGACAGTTCAAGAATTGAGCATCTATGTCTGGAGTCCAGGTTGACATATCACCCAGACCCCACTAGACTTATGTTACTACCTTCAAGCAGGCACATGGAAAAGCACTCCCTGCTTACAGTACACCACAGCAGACACACATCACAAAAGCCACAACTGCAGACCTCTCCACAACACTGATATTTTATTTTATTTATTTATTATTAAACTTGTATGTCACCCTCTCCTACTATTGCAGCTGAGGGCAGCTCACAACAATATAAAATATAAAACATAACAAATCACAATATGAAATCTAAATGTATAATAAAATAAACATATAAAACATCATAAAAACATCCCACAAGGCAACACCAGGTGGAGTTAAACCCCCCTCATCCCAATCCTCCACCCACCACCCTCACCAAATGCCTGGTGGAACAGGCAGGTCTTACATTGTCGATGGAAAGAGGGGAGGTTCAGGGCCAAGTGGACCTCCATCTGAAGGGAGTTCAACAGCCTTGGCGCAGCCACCGAGAATGCCCTCCTCATCGTCATCATCTAGGAGACACAGCAAACTCTGAGGAGGGCATCCCCAGCCGACCGCAGGGGCCGATCCAAGACCTGGGGGGTGAGGTGATTCCACAGGTAGGCAGGGCCCAAGCCATGTAGGGCTTTATAGGTCAATACCAACACCCTGAATTGGGCTCGGAAGACTATAGGCAGCCAGCACAGAGATCAGAGCACTGGTGTAATATGCTAGCAGCGACCCGCCCCCATACGGAGATGGGCTGCGCATTCTGCACTAACTGCAGTCTCCGGGCCATCACCAAGGGTAGTCCCACATAGAATTCATTGCAGTAGTCCAATCTTAAAGTAATAAAAGCATGGACAATGGTGGCCAGGACGGAGTCCGAGACATACGGCTGAAGCCGATGTACCAGGTGTAATTGGCAGAATGTTCTCTTTGCCACAGCCGCCACCTGAGCATCCAGGCAAAGCTGTGAATCTAGGAGCACCCCTAGACTCTGAACCTGAGGAACCAATGGAGGGAAGACCCTGTCAATGACAGGTGCCACCACCCCCTCAGCGCTCCCCACCAGCATCACCTCCATCTTGTCAGGGATCAGCTTCAGACAGCTTGCCCTCATCAGGGGCGGCAGGCCCCCTAGGAAGGCAGGCAATGCCCCTCCTGGCCCCAGGACTCCCCCCAGCTGGCCAGCCCCGACACAAAGGCGCTTTAAAAAAATCAACAAAAAAACAGCCGCGCGTGCCGTGGTGAATGTTCAGACCCATCTAGAAGAACCTGAAGGTTGCTGCTCTAAACTAGGTTCTTCGAGATGGCTCAGAACATTCTCACAGGTTGTGTGCGCATGTGCGCACACAACCAGTGACTCACCACCACCCCCTGGAAAGGCTTCCTAAGGAAGCCTTTCGGGGACAAAAGGGAGGCATTTTCTCTGTTTATGCGGAATGGGCAGCTAGAAGCGCAGTCCATTCTGCATAAAGGGACCCTGCAATGGCATAGTGCCACAGGGGGCACTATTCCATTGCAGGGGCCAGGCAGGGCTCAAGTCCATACCAGGGCGCTGCATACAGGTGCCCTGGTATGAACTGTCTAGTGTCCCGCCTGTGCAGGGAGGTAGGGGGCTGGGAGCTGCTGCTGTGTGTGTGCAGCTCCCAGACCCGCTCCCTCCCTGAGTCCCTCCCTGTCGAGTCAAACTGACTCTGGGAGGGAGGGGGGAATTTGGGGAAGCCAGCTGCGCGGCAGCTCCCAGGCTCGACTGAACAGTTTGGGCCTGGGAGTTCCTGCACAGCCATCAGGAGCAGGACGAGGAGAGGAGCCTGAGAAAGAGAGAGAGGAGCCACCGCTGGTGAGTAAATTGTGGGGCCGGTGGGGAGGGGGCAGCGGGGGGCACATGGTGGGGGAGTTGGAATGTGGTTTTTGTTCACTTGATGTGGAGTGTTCGTTTAACTGCTGCATTTGAGGGATCTGTGGGGCCTTGTGGTTTGGTTTATGGTTTTCTGGTTTTTATATGGGTTTTGTTCACTTGATGATGTGGAATGTTAAATACGAATCCCCCCCCAACACACACACAACAGAGGGTGAGGGGGAATTAGTATTTAATGCCCCGTGATTCAATTGAGGTTTTGAAATCCTGAGATTTAACTGGTTAGTTAGTCCTGTAATGTCAGGCGTTTTCAGAATGCTGGAAATGTGATGGTTGTGATAAAACTGAGGTTTTGAAATCCTGAGAATTAACTGTTAGTCTGGTGATTCATGGGCCTTAAATACCCCCTCCTCCCCCCCCCGCAGCAGAGGACAAGAATATTGCTTCAGAAGGGACTTCTGAAGCAGGGATTGGGGTCCCTCCAACACACATGCAGCAAGTCCCTTCTTTCTGAAGCAGTATTCTTGCCCTCTGCTATGTGTGTGTTTGTTGGGGAGGAATTTTAAAGACCAATGAATCATATTTAAAAAAACAAAACAAAAAACACACAGAAACCACATTTTTTTTGCAATCCTTGATTTAAATGGGACCAATGATAATCTTGCATGGTTATGTAGAATGCGTGGCATTGTCAGTCCTCCTCAGTATCATGAACTACTGGACTCAAGCTGTGACTGGGGGTGCTTTACAATGACAGGTGTCTGTGTTTTGTGTTTATAAATGATTTATTGTAAGCTTGATGTGCATGCAAACTGTGTTTTGTCTGTTAACTCTGGGTACTCCTTGCTGCTGGGTTATGCCACCTACCGTTGCCCTGGCTCCGCCTACCGTTGCCCTGGCTCTGCCCCTAGGCTCGCCGGCCTTACTGCCCCTCCAGCCTCAAAACCCACCAGCTGCCCCTGGCCCTCATCCAGTCTCCCACACCTGTCAAACATCGGGTAAGCACCGAGGCTGTCGGGCCCGGGTCAGCTGAAAAGGAGAGATAAAGTTGGGTGTCATCAGTGTATTGATGTACTGATGACACTGTGCACACCAAACCCACTGACGACCCTCACCCAAAAGCTGCACGTACATGTTGAACAGAAGAGGGGACAGAAGGGAACCTTGCGGGACTCCATACATGAGGTCCTGGGGAGAAGATGAACAATCACCCAGTATCACATGCTGAGTTCTCCCAGCCAGGAAAGAGCGGAACCATTCAAGAACAGTCCCACCCACCCCGGCTCAGTCCTGCAAGTCGGCCACCAACATCTCATGGTCAACAGCGTCAAATGCAGCCAAGAGCTCTAACAGGATCAACAGGGTCAACCGGCCCTGGTCCAACTCACGGTAGAGGTCGTCAACCAAGGCTACAAGTGCAGCCTCAGTGCCAAAACCCGGCTGGAAGCCGGACTGCAAGGGATCCAGAAAACTGACCTGGTCTAGATGCCCCTGAATCTGCTGAGCCACCACCAGGTCACCCAACACCAAGGGGGCGGGCGGGGGGGAGAGAAAGCAGGGCTGCAGAAAACACAATGAGGGGCATGGGACCAGGCTAGGGTGGCTAGACAGGCATATTTTACAGGACACTTATGAGAAATACAGGTTGCAAGGCTGTATTAGAGCCAGTACAGCCCTGCAACCTGTATTTCTCATACGTGTCCTGTAAACATTTGCCTATTTGGCCACCTTCGGCCAGGCCCAGGGAAAAGAGATGTGTTCATAGTATGGTTACCATCCATCCGGTTTTTGGTTCTATGGGGCAGGGATGATTGAAAATAAGGGACTTACCCCTCCTCCCTCAGTGTTTAGACAATGGACTATTTTAAGTCTGCATACATTTACAAAAATGAACATCTTCAAATTTGTGCAAGTTACCACCGCCCGGTTTTCTTCCTCTAGCTAAGAATCCTGTCACAGTGACTGTGCTAGATCCATAAAGTAAAAGGGAGGAAGTGTGGCCCTTTTAATTTTATTTCACATAGTAAAGGCATAATAAGTTAGCAAACCACATCATTTCCCTACAGCTAGAAACCTACACATCCCAATACTAATCAGCCATATAGACCACAAACTAAGCTGCACGATTTCCCATCAGGAGTCTCACTAATACTCTTAGTCCATTAACTGCATCAGTATCCAGTTTTATGGCTTTTCACTCCCTGGTTCCACCACCCTCTGCACACACACACACATGGTTTGGTCACCCTGTCAAATACTCCACATACTAATCCTTACGCTTTTGCAAAGCCACAATTCCCCTAATGGTGTCTGGGGCTCTCCACTGCACAGCTGCAGTGTTGGAATACATCAGAGTGTCACCGAGCCACCTTTGTTCTCACAGAGCAGCATTTAAAGGATTTTCATGCTTAAGAAGATAGCGTCAGAAGCAGAGCAGGCAGCAGGAGGGCTGCATTACTTGAGGTGGCAGGGAAGAGCTCTTAATGGAGCATTCCATTTCAAGCCAGCTCTTGTGAACTTGCAAAATGAACTTACCTCAGAGCATTGCTATTTAGGCAGGACTGCACTTTTAAAAGGATAGCTCTGGCCACGGTCAGTTAAAACAGTCTTCTCAGAGGGGCTGTAAATAAAGGCAGGGCTTTTGCTGCCTAATCCTTTGATGCAAAGTGGGGAGATTTCCTAAAGAGAAGCACAACAGCTGCGAGGGGCATTAAAGTAGCCTTGCCTGGGCCAAGAAGCAAACCTGTGTTTATCTCTTGGCGTGTACTCCTTGCCCCACTCAAAAAAAAAGGACCAGTCCCCCCTCAGACAGGCTCCTTCTGGCGTGACATAATGCGTCCCATTTGCCTCAGAGCAAAACTCCAGGTATGGCGTTTGTCATGTGGGAATGTGAAGTCGCACAGCTTTGGTGGTGATCATGAGCATCATGCAGAGCTGGAAAGCGCATGATCGGTGCCAAAGCTGCGCAGCTTCACTTTTCCCACATGACAAAAGCCGTGTGTCATTTGACTCCCAGAGTGAATTGTATGGGTGGTGGGACTCAAGGGTCCTGGTAATTTTTCAGGAATTAAACACGATGAGGCATTCTGCTCCTCTATGAGAAAGAGCATGTTCATGGCACTGCTCCCTGGACATCTGAGGCACATGATGTTTGGTTTTGGTTTTTGACAGCCCCATAAAACCATTCTGGAGCCATCGTGGTTGCATGTCAGTCATGCCTGTGATGCCGCACACAAAGATGACTGATTGGTCCCGGACTTTTGGGTTGATCACCCAACACCAAGGGGGCGGGGGGGGGGGGCGCGCGGGGGGGGGGGGGGGGGGAGAGAAAGCAGGGCTGCAGAAAACACAATGAAGGGCACTCCAAAAGCACGGTCAGTTGTCCAATGTCTTAGATCTGATGAGCAGGCAGACATACCTAGTCTGGTCTATAGTTTCCAGAGAGATTGCATGGTTGCCATGTTGGTTCCAAGCAACAGAGATGGAGACAAGGTGGTTTGAATAATATCTTTGTTCTGTAAAGCACCAGGTACACGGCTGGTGCTATACAAATGTTTATAATAATAATAATAATATAATAATATTTTATTGGACCAACTGCTGTTGGTGAGAGTGAGCAAGCTTTTGGGTCACAGAGAGCCCTTCCTCAGGCATGTAGCATAGACAGTCAGAAACAAAGAAGGATACAGAAAATCAAGAAGAATACGGGACATGAGGTGAAAATAATGGAACACATCTAAAAAAGTCATTTCCAAAATTCCTGGTGAATTGATGCAAATTGAAAGTGCAGGTACCTACCAATTTTGCAGACACAACTGAATGTTTAACTTCACTGAAAATATGACCTCTTGTTCCCAGCAACAGACACACCAAAACCAACTGTCTTCGCCCACGTTCACCAGATTATCTGGTCAGCCAAGCCAAATGGTCCCATGGAAGAGACTTTACTTCCATCTCTTATATTTGGGACCAACATGGCAACCACCCCCACTCTAGACTCCCATGGAAGAGAGGCTCTTTGTCAGATCAGCATATGGTTTGCAAGAGTCCAACACTTTCTTTTGTAAGTCACGAGTTGAAGAGTTAGGGGATGTACCTTTAAGGATTTGTTCACAGGAGCAGCTGATCTGATTCACAGTTTAGGAACCCTCAAGAAGACTTTCTCCTCCTCTTGCTGAGAGCCGGCCAGAACTTGCAGAGGTTCTGAGAGCAGCAGAAGGCTCTGAAAGAATGACCTCCTGGCTTTATGGGGCCGAGACAATTATTTCACAATGTGCTGTAAAGCAGCCCTGAAATCTGTCCATCTGGCTGAAAGTTAGCAGCTCCCAAACCTTTTCCCTGTGTGGCCCCACATGACTCCAGCCAACAGAGACATGCAAAGTAGATAAGACAAGGCCGTAGCAATAATAGGAACAGGTGGTGCAGCTCCACTGGGGCCCACACCTAGGGTTGCCACCTTAGGTATATTTTCCCAGACCACTTATGAAAAAAGCATGTTGCAGGGTCTGCATTGGTGCTATAGGTGCCAGGGCAGGCCCTGCAACATGTATTTTTCATAAGTGGCCTGGGAAAATATACATAGTGACAACCCCACCCACACCTGTGTGAAATCTGTACATAATAACTTATTAAAATGTGCACATACACACTGAACGGACATTATATTTTCACAGTATTAGTACAAATCATCAGTATCTGGAATCCTTATATTCCGGGACTGCACAACTTGTTTCTGTCTCACTATCATCTATAAGCTAAGCACACTGCACATTACTCAACAGTCCTGTTTTGTTTTCTTTAGAGGGACTGTTTGGTGCCATCTGCTGGTCAAAGTATGTTACAAAGAGAAGACTGTACCACTAGTGAGCGTGGTGGGGTTGCTGTGTTGAACCCAAATGTGAGAAATGGGAGACTAGGTAGTTCAGAGACAGTATCTTTCATTGGGCCAACTTCTGTAGGTGAGAGTATGCAAGTTTTATGGCCACACAGAGTCCTTTCTCAGGCATGTAAATGTTATAACTGGGCAAATTCAGGACAGATATGTGTATTATTATTAATAATATTATTATATATAATATTAATATATATATATTATTATATATAATATTATATGCTAAAAAAGCAGTGCTGAATTTAATTCTTATTGTTCAGGTTCTGCAGTATAGACACACTGTTACATTGCAATAGGTCTTTGTGTTGAAAGGTCAGCAGTGGTTATTTACTGGTTAATGGTTACTTACTGGCAGTGGTTAATTAATTACTGAATAAACAGCCTCCTGTAGTCCATGATTCATATAATGCTTCTTGTTTTAACTGTCTGTGTCTTAACTAGATTGTAAGCTCCTTGGAGCAGGGATCGTCCTTGATGTTATGTGTATCTGTACAGCGCTGCATACAACCGGTCGCGCTATAGAGATGATTATTAGTAGTAGTAGTATATAAAGAAGACAAAGATGCTATGAGCATCTGGACATGAATATGCAATATCCCATGGATATACATGAATACAACCATGTTCAGTCTGGAACTGCAGGGCCACACCATCCAATCATCATCCGTTTAGCCATTAATGTGTCAGCTTTACCATGCAAACTGTGCAACATGAGCAGCAAGTAAACAACAACCTGGATCAAACTAATCCAGGATTCAACTTCAAGGACTGCAATGGAATCGCACCAAGAACAAATTCATCTCTTTAGTTTTATAGCAAGAATACTAAGAGCCAATGTGGTGTAGTGGTTAGGGTGCTGGACTTGGACTTGGGAAACTAGGACTTGAAGCCTATCCTAGCCATGAACTCCTTGGGTGACCTTGGACAAATCATAACCTCTCAGACTTAGTTTCCCCATCTGTAAAATGGGAATATGTGTGTCTGTGTCTCCCTATGTTCCCCTCACCATTGTCTGTCTTAGCCCGCTGGGCAATTGTAAAGTGCCAGGCACACTGCCGGTGCATCATAAATGCTTAATAATAATGAATAAAGTGAGCTCACAAAGATCAGGGGGAAAGTATTTACTGCAAGGATAAAGAAAATGGCTCATTTAAAACAAAAAATAGTGAAAAATCCTGTTCAAGAACTAGATGTCAGAAAAGGTATTGTACACAAGTCACATGCTTAAGGCATTAAAAAGTTTTCCTCATAATCTTTAACTATAAATTGGCTTAAATTAATTTTCCTAGACACTAAGCCCTGCCAACATAAATTTGGCCCATTTTGATAAATGATTTGTTGGAAATTGATCATTTTTCAGACCAAACTTTGCATTAATGTATTTAAACACATAAGATCATGCTGCTGGTTTTCAGGACCCTGAACAGTATAGGCCCTGACTAGTTATATTCAAGATCTCCTCCTAGAACTTCACCCTGATGGCTGTCTGCATTCAGAAACCATCCGCTGCTTGGGGATCCCACCATTGTATCTTGAGTCAGCAGACAATCGAGCCTTTGCTGTGGCAACCCCGTCAGTGTGGAACTTGCTCCCTCTAGATAATCAACTTTGATCCTCCCTCTTCACCTTCAAAAAGCACCTGAAGACTTTTTTATTCTACAGGTGTTTTTGGAAGATCCTCTACTCGTTCCCCTTTAATAAGACTGTCCTTCCTCTTTACCTGTCCTTTTAGATTGTTTTTAAAATGGATTTTATCTTGTTTTATTGTATTTTTTTGTATTGATTCTGTGAAACGCTCCAAGTGCCATTCAACAGGGGGCACTATATAAGTGTATTCATTATTATTATTATATTATATTTATTATTATTATTATTATTTTTGTTTTTTTTGTTGCTGTTATACTGGGCTGTATTCAAGTTCTATGACCAGAACACTAATATTACTGGTATAAAAATAATAATTTCTTCACAATTTTTAATGGGTTACAATTTACTTACAGCCTAGAAATCCCAATGATAAACCAGAGCCCACGCCAGTGCAAAGAGCTGTACAAGTACAAAGACAGTCTGTGGCAGGGTACACCCCTTTAAGGGAGCTGCAGGCACCAGCCAAAAGACTGGCAGGCTGGGCTATGGCTAGGGCAGCAAGGTAAGACTGACCATGAGAGAAAGTGGGAAGACACTGGCCCTTTAAGGACTGGCAGTCTGAAGGGCTAGCCATGTCCACTAGCTGAGTATAAAAAGGAGGTCAAGTGAGAAGGGCTCAGTCTGTGCCTGACTGTGGAAAGAAAGACTGACTCTGCTGGGGAGCTGAACCGCTGAGGGTTCCTCTCCAAGGTGCTGACTCCCAGGCTGGGCAGCTAGAGGAAGCAGCTAGGTGCCTGGCTTAGCGACCTTGGCATGGAAATAGCCTCAGGCGCTCTCTGCTATCCCAGGTCCTGAAGAACGCACTGAGGAGAGCTGGGGAGCTGGGGAGTGTTGGAACCTGGGGAAACCCAGGTGAACTTTGGGGTTTTGTCAGATCCTAAGAGGCTGCTGGTGATAAGCGAACTGTGCCTAACTCAGAAGCCCTGAAGTGTAACAGCCCTGGAGGGGCTGCCTAGCTATGGTTAGGAACTGGGGTGCCAGAGGGCTGTGTCCTGGCATTACTGACAGGCTATTGAGAACTATATATAACCATATGGATAAAGAGTACTAATGGTGGAGAACTTTGTATATACCTGATAAACTACTAGGAGTCTGAAGGTGAATGTCTGGCCAGAGACTGTACTAATGGAGATTGCGACTCTGGAGAGAGGCTGGGTGTTTTTAAATGAGCAAGGTTTGAGGAGGGGTCCGTGGCTGCAGAGAACCCATGCACGTGGAGTGGGTGGGGTGCAATTCCAACAGGCGGCTCCCAGGATGAACATTGCGCCCACTCAGGCAGCCTCCATGCACTCCTGCCACCACGAACCAGCCCTGTAAACAATTCATGTGGGCGACTGTTCCCCCTCCCCCTTCAACCAGCAACACCACCGCTGCCCAAGCCCCGCCCAACTTCTCACCCTCTGCCATGACACACAGCTGTAGACACCATGGCAACATATATAAGCAATATCTTATATCTTGTATATTATATGTATGTGCTTATTATAAGCATATTGTGCTTATATATTAAGCATATATATACGCAATATATTACAACAGTTACTGTTATAAGCTGCAGCAGCCAGTAATCCCTTCCTGCTGTACAGCTGCTGCAGCTGCTGGCAGTCCTGGGCAACAACAGAGGTACATACTGGGGGGACATACTGGAAGCTGCTGTCTGAGCTGCTCTCCTCCATAGTGCTGCAAGGGGGTGGGTTTGTTGTGCTTTGACCCACCATGGTGTTGTATTTCACATGTGTGTCCTTTAAGAGATCTCCCAGCAGGGCTGTGGGTGGACCAGGGAGATGGTGGACTTGTCTGCTGGCATGGGTGGGCACCCCGGTCATGCGGGCAGGGGATGCGTGGGCATCTGTCCCCGTGCACTTTTTTGGATTGCCCTACACGGCGCACCCAACATTTTCAGCAGTGTCCCATGAGCGGGTGCTGCGTGGGCTCACGGGAGCATGCATCCCCCTGTACCACCTTCAAATGAGCAGTTGGATACATAGTTAATGGGTGGCCATGCATGGTAGCATCTTGTTTAAAAAATACCGACTAACTGGGTATAGAAATAAAGGACTCTGTGATGAGCTAATCTAGAGACAGCAATTGTTCAGCTAATTCCCTAAAGAAAGTGACTTGCCAGGGTATGATTCTGTGAGGACTTAACCCCAGGAAGACTACACCCTGCTACACAGTCACTGCCCCAAAAGCCTTGCAATCAGACAAGCGGAATAAGTACAAGAGCACAAGAAAACACAGAGATAGTAGGCTGTATGTTGATAATTATGGGATATATATGGTAAAACAATTGCCACCAAACCTGTCCTGCTGCCAGGATGAGCCCAGGTGAATCAGGGAGGGACTTTTATAGTAAAACGGAGGTTCCTAAACTATGGATCAGATCTGCAAATCCGGTCATGCCATCTGCAGATGAGGCTGTGATTCCAGCTGAAAGCTGATATACTTTGCAGGTTGTTGTGTCAGAGGATTACATTTAACTCAAAAGGGGGTCTGTAAAGGGTCAGAAGGTGGCCCCTTTAAGGAGCACTGAATGGTGCCCTAGGCCACGCCCCCCAGGGCCTATAAATATACAGGCTTTGGAAAGCTATGGCAGTCAGTCCCTGGCTTTGAGAGCGAGCGAGTGAGTGAGTGAGTGAATGAGCGAGCAAGCAAGCAAGCAAGCAAGCAGATCTAAGGGAGAATGGGCTGGCCCTTTAGAGCTCTCCATAGGGCTGACTCACCCAGGAGGTCGCAAGCCTATTCGCTGGGCTGGTTGTAAAGCCCTGAAAAGGTATGGATTATGCTTTGGCTTTATGTTTGGGAATAAAGAAATTGTAAAAGGACGAGCTTGCCAGGACTGGAGTTTTGGGGTCAGCTCTGGTGGTCACTTTCCACAAGAGCAAGGCTGTTTCCTCACAGGGTCACATGGGCAAAACACTTGGGACCCACCATATCCACCTCAGAGAAATCAGAGTTACCCCACCCCACCCCTGCAATCATCAGACAAGCAAATGTCTAGATACGTATTTTCTGCAGGCAGTAGGTCCTATGTCAGAGGTTTTTTTCTTTGACATAGACCAAGGGTGGAGAACCTCCAACCCTGGGGCCAAACGTGGCCCATGGCTAGTTTTTACATGATCCTTTCCACTTTCTGGATCTGAGCCCTGGATCCAGTTCCTACCCCCAAGAACTGAACATTTTAGCTCCCTCACGCTAAGGGAGGGACAAGGGACAGATCCATGTTGGAGTCGCCTTTTTCTGAGTGCACCCCTTAAACACACTATGCAGCCCTCCGAGCTTGTACTTGTTTTCCAAATTGGTCCCAGGGAGGTTCCCCATACCTGACAGAGTGACAGCAGGCATACTGCACCATGGACTGTGAAGGAATGGGCTCCATGTTCCCCCCAGGACCTCATGTGTGGAGTCCCGCAGGGTGCCATTCTGTCCCCCCTCTTGTTTAACATCTATATGCAGCCGTTAGGGGAGATCGTGAG
>QEPC01006747.1:50658-80505 GCA_003113815.1 Sphenodon punctatus | reverse complement strand
TCAGCAGGATAAAGAGTCAGACAGAGCAGAGCGAAAGAGGTGAGTTTTAAGGAGAGATTTGAAGGTACAAAGGAAGGGGGCAAGGCGGATGTGGGCAGGGAGGGAGTTCCAGGCATGGGGGGCAGCAAGGGAGAAGGGACGAAGGCGGTTAGGGGAACAGGGAAGGCGTGGAAGGGTGAGAGAAGGGACAGAGGAGGAGCAACATGCATGGGCTGGAGCATGGAGGGAGATAAGCGCAGAGAGGTAGGAGGGAGCAAGGTTATGAAGAGCTTTATAACTGTATCCCTGTCCATGCAGAGGAACGGGTCGAGCTCATCATGGAACTCCATTGTCTGCATGGTATGGCCGGACTTGAGATTGTTGTCCTTGATATGTTTATATTCGGACCTCAAGTCCTTTGCCTGCTGCATGCCCTGGGTGACATCCCTATTGTACCCCTGCCACTGCATCTCCTGGGCGATGGCTTCATAGACCTGTTTGGTCTTGAAGATGCGCACCAGGTCATGCTGGATCTTTTCAGCCACCCCCCCATGTATGAAGTCCCTGGTCTCCTGCCTAGACCAGGGCTCCCCCTTTTGGGTCCTGCTTGTGGGGGGCTTACCAGCTTGGTGGCTTGGGACCACCCAGTAGCTGTGGTGACAGCGGAGCTGGTTATCTCCTGTTGGGGGTATTGCAGAGGGATTAGCATCTGCCCCACAGCCCCCATGCTCCCTTGTGGGGGATCCCTCCCCGCTCCCACCGGGGGGCACAGGCGCCTTACCTGGCTGTCAGCTGCCCGCCCTGTGCTCCCTCAGGTTGTCTTCCGCTGTTGGTGTGCAGACCCCCCTGGGTTTTTGGGATCCCCTCACACATACCTCACTGTTGCTCGCACTCCCTTCTTCATGCCCCATGACTGTGCTGGAGTGGGGGGCTGTGGTCGGTGCGGGCGCCACGGTCTGTCCTCAGCCCTGTGGCGGTACGGGTGTGCTGTGTTTAGCGGTCTGTTCCACGCCCTCCCCCCCCATGGGGTCAGCCCCCCTGGGCGTCCCAGGGTCCCTCTGCTTACCCTGGCCTGTCCCATGCAAGTCACGGTGCTGGCTCCCTTTGTTTTGTTGGCAGCTTTCCTTCCAGACATATTGGGAGCCGGTGCACCCACGTCCTGTTTCGGATCCCTTTTGAGGGCTCCCGGGCGGGCGTCTGGCATCTCCACGGGTGGGTGTGTCTGCTTGGGGGCCCCTGCGTGGCCTCTCTAGCCATCTCTCTGTGGTCTCAGCAGACCCGTTCCTGTGGGTGTGGGTGTTTTTGTTTTTACCCGAACAGGTGGGTGTTGAACACCCATCTCCACCCACAGAGCATGCCGGCTCCTTCCCAGCTGCTCCGCGGGTGTTGGTGGGTGGGTCGTGAACACACCCCCACCCACTCGTGGACATGTACACGGGCACGCTCACACCCATCCGATGGGTGTTTATGGGTGGATGATGTCTGTGTAAAAACAGCCATAGGAGGAGGGGGCAGCGTATAAATGTTAATAATAAATAATACAAATAATATTGGGCAACCATATATATTAGCCAAAATAGGGATGCAGCCTCAGAAGCAGGGTGCTTAAAAGTCTCTGGTTACTGGGGGCAAATGATGGGACAGATCAATGTGGATTTGCCTTAAGTGTAATTGCCATAACAACACTTCCTCTAAAACATGCTGTAGTGGCCTCTATCAAAGAGTGGGTTTAGATAAGCACCTCCCCACCCATCCATACTGAAGGGCCGCATTAGCCCCTATGCAACCCTACAACATGCATGATGGGTGGGTGATGGACGAGGAGGCACTTGTCTAAAAAAAAAAAACCAAACACCCAGAGACAGGATAGTGGCTGGCTGGCAAGTTCTTGTGTTTCTATCCTAATCTCACTGACTTTAGTGGCCAAAACAAAATCTACTACCCTATCTCCCTTTCCCACACAAACCCCTTCCTATTGATTTCAACAGGAGCGAGCCTCCACCCCAACAAATCTAGCAGATCTGCAGTCATTTTTCTCAAATATGTAATGTATGAGTGTTCTCACCCAGTTAAAAATATGGGAAGGTTATGCGGTGGCTGTGCGGACAGCAAAGATGTTCTTTGCTGCCCTCGTAGCATCCGTGAAGTCGCGTCCAGCTGAGCTTTTCCGGGTGGTACAGAGGCTGTTCAGTCCGGCCTCCCTCTGCCTGGAACTGGAATCTTCCAGTTCTCGTTATGCCATGTTTGTCGACTTTTTCATGGATAAAAATCGCTCGGATTCACCACGACTTCGACACTGCACTTATAGCAGTAGGAGAACCCGAGGTAATGAATGCCCCGCTTTGTCCGGTTTCGTGGGATCAATTTCAGCGGGTGTCGCCAGCTGATGCAGTGGATGTTCTTGGGGCAGTCAGAGCCACTTGTTGCGAATTAGATCCATGCCCATCTTGGCTGATTAAGGCTTGCTGTGAGACACTTGGACCATTGCTGGCTGGGGTTGTCAATGCCTCCTTTGGGGAGGGCAGAGTTCCAGGCCACCTCAAAGAGGCGGTGGTGCAGCCTCTGCTCAAGAAGCCATCGCTTGACACTGACTCCCTCACCAGCTTTTGGCAACCCACTACTGAACGGGTGGTGGCTTAGCAGCTTCACGGACATCTGGATTGGATCCATTTTCTTGATCCTTCACAGTCTGACTTTTGTCCTGGGTTTGGAACGCAAACTGCACTTGTGGCGTTAGTCGACAGCCTGCGCCATGAGTTGGATCAGGATAGATAGATCTAGTAAGATCAAAAGAGACAGTCGGCAGCGTTTGACACCGTTGACCATGCGATGTTGGTGGCTTGCCTGAAGGACCGGGCGGGGGTGGGCAGAATTGCTCTTGAATGGTTCCACTCTTTCTTGGCCAGAAGAACTCAGCAGGTGGTGCTTGGGGAGTGTTCATCATCTCCCTGGGAGCTGACATGTGGAGTCCTGCAGTGTTCTATTTGGTCCCCCCTCCTGTTCAATGTGTACATGCAGCCTTTGTGCGAGGTCATGAGTGGGTTCATCGTATGATATCATCAGTACGCCGATGATACACAGCTCTCTCTTTTTCAGCAGACCCAGGCCCGGTAGTCTCTGTGCTTACCTGATGTCTTGCGGCTGTGGGGGATTGGATGAGGACCAGTCATCTGAAGCTGAATCCAGACAAGACGGAGGTGATGTTGGTGGGTAGGGCTGGGGGAGTAGCGGCCCCCATCATTGATAGGGTTTGCCCTCCCCATGCCGTTCATGTCTGTAGTTTCGGGGTACTCCTCGATTCACAGCTCCGCCTGGATTCCCAGGTGGAAGCTGTGGTGAGGAGCGCCTTTCACCAGTTACATCTGGTACGACGGCTATGGTTGTACGTCTCAGACTCCAATTTGGCCACCATCATCCATGTCTTCATCACCTCTCGACTGGACTACTGTAACACACTCTACATGGAGCTACCCTTGGTGATGGTCTGGAGGCTGCAGCTGGTGCAGAATGTGGTAGCCCGTCTCCTTATGGGGATGGGTCACCGTGAGCACATTACACCAGTGCTCCGTTCTCTGCACTGGCTGCCTATTGCCTACCGGGCTTGATTCAAGGTGTTGCTGTTGACCTATAAAGTCCTAAATGGCCTGGGCCCCGCTTACCTGTGGGACTGCCTCATGCGTGGTGCGGCCCCTGAGGTTGGCTGGGGACACCTGACTTGAAGTCCCTGGTGACGATGGGGAGGCTGCTCCTAGGCTGTGGAACTCCCTCCCAATGGAGGCCTGCCTAGCCCCGGACATCCCTTCTTTCTGAAGGTAGTGTGAGACCTGGCTGTTCCGCCAGGCCTTTGGGGACAGAGACTGGTAGGGGGGGTTAGGGTTTGGGGGAGGGGAGGAAGCATCTGGTGTTCAGTTCCTCTTTTTTAATGAGTTTATAGCTCTTAAGTTTTTATAATTGTTTTAAGTGTTACGTTATTTTTTTTATTATTTTTTTTACTATGCACTTCAGAGATGCACTTCAAAGCTATAGGCCAGTGTCAACACTGTCCAAACAGTCAATATGAAGTACGGCTGAATAAATCTTTAAAGATTTTCCTCTGTCTACAGAGTAAGTTTCGAAAATGAATGTTAGGGAGGCTAAGGCAGGGCTTTATATAAGGAAGCATGGCAGCCTGAACTATGGAGCAGCTAACATTTCTGTAAAACAATATCTGGCATTATAACATTGCAGGTTAAAAGTCCTGTTCATCACGATAAGGAGTATATTTAATGGTATCACTGTGCTAGCAAGATAGGCCCTTACTGAGGAGACCAGTTAATATGGGTTTCTCTGTAAGTATTCAAAAAGTGTCATTGACTATGATGGAGCCATTCAAACACTTAAAATGCTTTGTTGAATCAGGTTCTTAACTTTTCAGTGGAATCCTGATGATACAATTCCCGGTGTGTAAATAGTGCAATTTGCTAATAGTGGTATTCAAATGCTAAGAGAAGATGCCAACCCCACTCATGCATGTATCCCCAAACTACAAGTGGTGCATCTGCAACAAAAATTATTTCTAATGTCCAAACCCCAGGCTGAGTGTTTGCTGCATATCGGAGTCTCAAGGATTCCAAGCAGCTGCATTCACAATTGCAACCCCAGCAGAGGAAGGCGCCACTTATGTATGGAAAGATAGTTTACAGAGGATTCTCCTTTAGAAGCAGCAATTTCCTAGCTCATTATTCCAGTTTCAGGAGTATTGCCACTGCCCAGAACTGTGTAAAGAGATTTTAAAGCTTTAATTCATTTTGCAGTTCTAAATAGCTTCCCTTAATCGTTCATGTCAGACACCCATTTCACGTTTTTAAAAAATTTATAAAACAATTCTGAACTGTCAGGGGAAAAAAATTCCTTCACATTCAGTTTATTAACTTGATGCATATTCCCAATGCTAATGTGTTTTCCATCAGTCACTGTTGTCACTAAACTTCTTGTAAAAATATAATATTCATAAAGTAATGCTGTATTTACACTGGCTAGAATTTTTTCTCACAGTGCCTGCAGCTGGGCTGTGCGATTCATCAAACTGGCTTCTTTGCTTAGGGAGCTTTCCTCACCTATTAAGAACATAAGAAGTGCCATACTGGGTCAGACCAATGGACCATCTAGCCCAGCAACCTGTCCCCAACAGTGGCCAATCACAGTGGCTTGGGAAAAGCACCCAACAGGTCACAATGGGGGGATCCATTCCCTGTTGTTTTCCCCCAGCTCCCGTCATGTTCCCTGATCCTGTCTGCCTAATAACTGATAATTGACCTATCTTCCAGAAATTTGTCCAATCCTCTTTTAAACTCCACTATAATACTGGCCCTTACCACAGCCTCTGGCAGTAGATTCCACAACCCAATTATACGCTGAGTGAAAAAATATTTTCTTTTATTTGTTTTAAACTTGCCACCCATGGGTTTCATGGAGTGTCCACTAGTTCTAGTACTAGCTGAGAGGATAATAACTGCTCCTTGTTTATTAGTTCCACCCCACTCATGATTTTATAGATCTTTATCATAGCTCCTCCCAGTCGTCTCTTCTCCAAGCTGAAGAGCCCCAACCTACCAAGTCTCTCCTCATACGGGCGCCCTTCCATGCCCTTGATCATTTTTGTTGCCCTTCTCTGTACCTTTTCTAGTTCAGCTATATCTTTTTTGAGATGGGGCGACCAGAACTACACACAATATCCGAGGTGCGGTCGCACCATTGATTTGTATAGAGGCATTATGACATCCTCAGTTTTATTATCTATCCCCTTCCGAATAATTCCTAACGTTGTTTGCTTTTTTGACTGCTGTTGCGCACTGCGCTGTGGATTTCATTGTGTTGTCCACAACCACCCCCAGATCCTTTTCCTGAGTGGTAACTCCTAGCTTAGTACCCAGCATTGTGTATGCATGGTTTGGATTATTTTCCCCTACGTGCATCACTTTGCACTCGTCCACATTAAATCTCATCTGCCATGTAGATGCCCAGGCACCCAGTGTAGTAAGATCCTGTTGCAGTTCCTCACAGTCTGCTCATGTTTTAACTACCTTGAATAACTTGGTGTTGTCTGAAAATTTGATCACCTCACTCTTAACACCCTTTTCCAAATCACTAAGGAATACATTAAACAGCACCGGTCCCAATGCAGATCCTTGAGGCACACCACTTTTACATCTCTCCATTGTGAAAACTGGCCACTTAGTCCAAACTTTGCTTTCTATCTTTCAGGCAGTCTCTGATCCATAGCAAGACACTATCCATCCCATGACTTTTTAATTTTCTCAAAAGAGGCTCTCATGAGGGACCTTATCAAATGCTTTCTGGAAATCCAGACACGCTGTATCTACTGGGTCTTCCTTGTCCACATGCTTATTAGGGATGTGCGAACAGAATACGGCTCGGATGTTTGGACGTTCGCTTTGAAACCTGAGTTTGGGTTCAGCTGTTTGGTTTGGTGGAGTTCAGTTCTGCCAAACTTGGTCGAACATTCGAAAGTAGTGTTATCAATACCGAATTTGAAGATTTTTTTTCTGTATCGGTATCATTTGGCCCTGAAACAACTCCTGGTCTCCACCCCTGGTACCAGGAAGTCTGCTCCTCAGCTGCCTCCCCCTTCTAGTCATGTTTTTCCCACCCCCGAACTCATCCGAACTCCCCCGAACATGACCGATCTGTTCAACCGTTTTCAAGTTCGGTTTGGACATCCGAACAGACCGAGTTCAGTCTGAACTCTGAACCGCGTTCGCACATCCCTAATGTTTATTTACACCCTCAAAGAATTCCAACAGGTTAGTGATTCATTTACTAAATCTGTGTTGACTCTTCCCCATTAAGCCATGTTTGTCAACATTCTGTGTAGTTCTGTCTTTAATGAGGATTTCCACCATTTTGCCCGGCGTAGACATCAAGCTTACTGGTTTGTAGTTTCCAGGATTGCCTTGGATCCCTTTTTAAATATCGGGGTTACATTTGCCACCCTCCAGTCCTCATAGGTTACAAATTACTAACAGTGGTCTGTAATTTCATATTTGAGTTCCCTCAGAACTCTGGGGTGAATGCCATCTGACCCTGGTGACTTGTCAGTTTGCCCTAAAACATCCTCCAACATCACATTGATTTGTAACAGCTCTTCCAATTCCTCGCCCACAAAGCAAGGACCCGGCCTGGGCACCTCCCCAAAATCCTCCACAGTGAAGACTGATGCAAAGAACTCATTCAGCAATGTCCTTATCCCTGAGTGCCCCTTTTACTCCCTTGTCATCTAATGGCCCATCTGACTCCCTAGCAGGCTTCTTGCTTCTGATGTATTTGAAAAAGTTTTTGTTGTTTGGTTTTGCCTCTTTAGCAAGCCTCCCTTCAAAGTCTCTCTTGGCCTGCCTTATTAACACTTTATATTTATGTTGCCAGTGTTTATGCTCTTTCATATTATTTTCGCTAGGACTGCTCCATAGCAAAACAGCAGCAAGGGGCGGCTATAGAGCCAAGCTGCAGTGTGTTATTGAAGAATCAGTGCTAAGGGGACTCAGCTGGGCGTTGGAAGGTGAGGGGGTTCAGTTCCCTGCTCCACCACATAATTTGTGTAACCTTGTGAAATTTACTTTGCCTCTGTGTGTACCTAAATTAATTTGCCAGCTGCAAAATGGGGATAATAATCCTTTCACTACTTCAAAGATTTGTTGTAAGAATGCTACATTAAAATATGGTATGAAATCATGGCCATATAGTAGTTATACTGAAGCATTTGCGTTTCATCCACGTTAGTGTGACTGCTCGTGGGGTAGAGAAACAGGTTTTCGGTAGACTAAGCCAGAAGCCTGGTCTATGCCACACTTGGCTACATCCACTGTATCAGAATAGATCTGTTATCCTTTTCAAAGTCAACTCCAGTTAGAGAACCAATCTAAATTGGGGCTACGTATGTGGATTAATCAGATTCCCATTTGCCCCAGTGAAAGGATTAGAAGGATTTGTAAACACAAAGGCTGCATGATTGAGCAACAAGGGGCCTCTCCAACTTCGCAGAACAATCCCTGGCCCCACATTCATAGACATTTGCCAGTCCATAGCAAACAGACCTACCTCTGTTGCCATCATTACTTCCCATTTCCTTCAAGGTCCAGGCAGTAACAATGGTCCCGGAGGAGCAAGGGTGGGGGCATACCAGTCATCTCCAAACTTCATCCAGTCACTCTTCATTCCGTTCCCCCAACCCACCTTTCCAGTGGGCACGCCCCAACACACACACGTGAGACCTTCTGTAAGCTTCATTGCACAATAAGGTATCCACTCATACTTCAGTACCTTGTAAAGCAGGGCAACAGAGGCTTGATGAACAGCCGACCATCCGAGACGCATGAAAACAGGAATCGTATTCTATGGATGTGAGATTCAAACCCATGTTGTCTTCTCCCACATTTCACTCAGGGAATATTCTCCTAAGCTCCAGGGGTGTTGTGTTGTTGCAGTGGAAGGGGGCATTTCTCCCTTCGCCAATATGTTACTAGGGTTGCCAGATGTCCCTTATTTCAGAACCCCAGAGTGTCCCTTATTTTTGAAATGCTTATCTGGCAACAACCCACTGGGTATGTTCACAAAACATCCATTTCCCCATAGAAAAAACTCACCCCATATCCTGTTGTCACAAATTTCTCTGGACACTCTCTCTCCTTGTAGAAGTTCTCACAATACCCAGAAGCGCAGAGGAATCCCCACATATAAGTGAGGCACCAACAGGAAGTAATATAGAGCCACTCTCTGCTCTAATGAAGGGGCTACTACTCTATGGTCAATTGAAGGCCAGAAGTGATGTCAAAAGGAAGAGAGGGTGGATATGGACAGCCAAGCCACAAAAAAACACAAATATTCACACAACCCCTTTGCTACTAAAAAGACTCATTCTGTGAAGAGAAAGCCTCAGGGACAGAGTGGCAGAAGGTATGTGATCACCAACAAGAAAGAGAAACAAAAAGTTACACAACACTGAGAAGGCAGCTTTGGGCCAATACCCACTTCAGAGGACCTTTTTACATGAGATGCTCTGCCTCATGGACACTCATCATCCACGTGGGGGAACATCTCATGTAAACGTGGGGGTGCATGCTCCCATGACCCACGTATCCCCACCCATCTCGCACACACCGAGCAACCAGTGGCAATGCAGGTTGCTCTGTGCATGGGGTTGCTGGGGGTGGGGGGAAAATTGGTGTGTGCCCGCCCACCCTGCCCTTGCAGTGGCATGCCCACAGACCGCCCTCTCAGCTGTGGCCCATTTAAAAAGGGCCAGAGTATTCCATCAATACCCACTTCAGAGTTGTGCTGATTCCACTCGGTTCCTGTCTGGCTCTCCCTCAGCTGGGTATATGCAGGACCCCTTGTTCCTGGGCCGGGTCATCTCCTCTGTTGCAGCTGGTCCCCTTGGGTATTAGGTTGAAGCCTGGGACTGGATCTGCTAGTAGTGTCCCCATCCAGATCCTTCTGTGAGCGGACAAAAGCTTCCCCGCTCCCAGCCCCCTTTTGGCAAAACTGGGCTGGCTAGGTTTGCAGCCCCATTGAGAAGAGCTTGGGTGTGATTGGCACCCATTGTCCTACCCCGACCTGCCCCTCAAGTTTATAGCTTCCCCAAGCCCACAGGTGGGTTCTTTACCGAACTCTGCCCTCCATCCCTACGCAGGGCTACAATGCCATGTACCTTAATCAAATACGTAACAATCCATGACACCATTTAAGATTATACAATGCCCAAACATGTAGTGTCCATTCACACCCCATGTCAGGTGACAGACTCACAGGTAGCTAGGGTTGCCACTTTAGGTATATTTGTCCAAGCCACTTATGAAAAATACATGTTCCCACCTCTATATTTTTCCAAGCAACGTATGAATACATGTTGCAGGGCCTGCATTGGCACCTGTGGTACCAATGCAGGCCCTGCAACATGTATTTTTAATAAGCAGCCTGGAAAAATATACCTATGGTGGCAACCCTACAGGCAACAGACAGCACGATGTCCAGGTGCGGGGGGAAGGAGAGAATCACAGAAGAGGGACCAGCACAGCGCAGTCCAAGGACAAAGTCAAGCAGCAGAGTCCCACAAACAGGAACACGGGAGATCTGAGCCCAGGTCCAGATCTCGTACAGAACAGCCATGACCGCTGCAGGAGACTCAATGGTCCGATAGGGAGCACCGACAGCTCACGCATGCGATCTTGGCACTCCTGCCGCTGTCACCAGTAGGCCCGGGCATGCATCAAGACAATCACCAGTGATGGTGAGCGTCCTCACCACCCCCATCAAAAGGCACAGGCAAAACTCCAGGAGGCTACAGCCACATTAGATGGGCAGGGTTCTAATTCCTCAGTTGAGGAGGGGAAAACAAACCCAGAGGAAACACACATGGGACAGCACATTAGGCAATAATATGTAACCATTTTATTCACTGTACAACAATGGAATAGGGGAACTGCGTTCTGCAACACAGTAGTCATGGGTGCTTGCCTCCATCTGATTCTCCAGACAGGAGACCACTTGTGCAGGCACTGGCAGATCTCCAGCAGGAGCTGCTGGTCCTGACTCCGCTCCCAGCAGATCTCACGTATTGTCAAGGGAGATGGGACAGTGGAGAAATCCAGCTCCTTGTGAAATGACTCTGTGCACTGACCTGGCACAACCAGACAGGAGGTTGTTATCGTGGACCAACTTGTATCCACGCCTCAAGTCCTTTGCCTGCTGCCGGCACTGGGACATGTCCCTCTTGTACCCTAGCTATGACATCCCTTTTGAAATGTTTTGCTATACGGATTCATTTTTGGTAGCATCTTCCATTTCTCCTGCGTTTTGTCCTCTTCCCCCCCCCCCCAGGCAGATGAAGGTCCTGGTCTCTTCCTGTGCCCGTGGTAAGCCACTGGGTGCAAGTCCTGTGGGGTGTGTGGGCCTGCACAGCTGAGGCCTGTGAGGAGGATGGTCTCCTGGTCAGGCTGTGAGCAGGGGGTGGGGAGGCACTGGTTTGCAAGCAGCTGCTGTGCTGCTCTGGCTATTGCGACATAATTTGGTGTTGGTTTTGAGCTATAAAGCCCTACACAGTCATGGCTCAACTTAAATGTGGGATCGCCCCTGCGGTCTGCCGGGAAGCCACTCTGGAGAGGGTGTTCTCGGTGGCCAACCTACGGGTCCTTCTGGCGGAGGCCTGGATGGACCCAGACCGCCCGTCCTTCCAGCGTATGAGTAAGACCTGGCTGTTCTGCCAGGCTTTTGGGGAGGGAGAGGAGATTGGGGGGGGGGGGGAGGGGTTTGGTTTTATTGCCTTCTCTTTTAGTGTATTGTTTTAGTTTTATATGTAAGCCACCCCAAGCTGCCTGGAGCAGGAGGAATAAAGATTGTTAATAAATTTCTCCATGGTGCCAGCAGACCTGCCTCTTGGTTGGGTGTGCAGCCCAGTTCACATGAGCTAGGAATGCATGTGGGGCCCTCCTCACGCAAGGGTTTACCTGCCCTTGCACTGAACATCCCACCCTTTTCTCCACTGCTCTGTAGGTGGCCATGGGTGGGTGGTGTGTGGGTCACAGGAGTGCACCCCTCCCCTGCAGATTGGCATTTGGATGGGTGGACCTGCCTGGTAGTGTCTCATCTAGAAGTGCACATAGTCCTCTTCCCTGCAAATACAGAAGTCGTGGCCAGACAAGGAGCCCAAGACCTCAGTGAGCCTTCCACTTGCCTGCTGCTCACCCCTCTTCCACTCTCTCCACTCAAGAGAAGGGAAGAAAGGCACTGGGCATATGGCATATGAGTAGCTAGACAGCAGAGTCCTATATAACATGAGATCCTTAGAATAGTCGATCATTCAGCCTCTTTCTCCTCCCACCTCCAAACTGGAACAGAGGGGACAGTGCCTGGCTGCTGTGCTCCTTCGATCCACTCTGAGGGGGAGAGGGGTGAAGAGACAGGCAGGGAGTTGGCTACGGGCTCCATACAGTATAGGGCCAAAACCAAGCAGGATGGGACCCTGTAGATTGCAGGGCCCGAGGCAGTCACCTTGCCTGAAGGACAGCTTTGTCCTCGGGAACCTCTGCTCAAAATGAGGGGGGAAAAGAAGGGCATTTACATCCATTTTAAATGTCCTACAGCTTATGGCTTCCTGAAGCACAGCGTCCATATTACCCAGACCCTAAATGACAAAGCACATGAATCGTACACTAAAATTATTTCATCATCTAAGAGTGGTGCTTCATAAAGTGACTTTCATAATGCTTATACAAATTCTCTAGCTTGTGTGAAAATTCAAGTTTGATTTTACTGCAGGAAGCACAAAGGGTTTCAATTTCTCCCAGTATTCAACACCAGAGAGAGAGCTACATTGCTGTTGTAACCACAGAAGGATTTAGGATTTTAGCCTCTGTCTCAGTATCACTTTATTCATTTGTCACTGAAAACCACATCTCCGTATCATTTCACAGTTCTTTCTTTAAAAGGAAGAATAAATTGAGGAAGGAAATGAACAACTAAGTTTAGAAAATATTTTTAAAATAAGATCCACCTGTTCGCTCCCACCCACCCTCAAACTAGCTTTGGACACACGTCCCTCCTTCCCCCGTTCTTTCGACTGATGGGTTTTCCCTTTAAAATCAATCCTTTTATTATAGACAGGAATAGGTTTACTGCATTTTCCCCATGGATGGCAATAGGAGTAAACATAGGTCCCTGCTTAGAGAGTCCTTAATTTTAGGCCCCTTCCAATTTTAGTAGGGTTCTGTGATAAGCACTTTGTGTAATACCCGAGTGCTCTGTAGAAGAAGAACATGGTTTGCACTAGACACTACATGCTAAAATATTTTTTTATTTTTTTTTTTTTAATTAAGTATTGCTTATTTATTTAATTGTGAGCCCATTTGTTTTATGGTTGGAGTTAATTCCACAAAAGATTACTCAAGCCATCTGAAAAAAATGGTTTCAGTGTTAAAATGATTAGTCCTAGGATAATATTGCTAAAAATCAATACACAAGTTCTAAGCGTAGAAAGGATACCCTTTCTGTAAGCTTTACAGTCACAGTATTTTCTCAACCTAACCTACCTCACAGGGTTGCTGTGAGGATTATTAAAAGTTGTGTTAAATTGTTCTTTGTAAAGCACTCTGAGTGCCATGGCAGGGGAAAACTATATAAAAATCAAGAAAAAGAAAATCAAGGCAGGGACTAGCATTAGGATTTCCAGTCTCAGGCTATAGTCACTAACCCGCTTTTTTCTCAATTGTTAAAGCTGACCCATAAACAAACCACAGTAGCCACAAGATTAGTTAAAACTTTGTGTATTGTGACTGGCATCATGCTCTAACTAGGTGAAGCTATAGAGCTGAACAAGGCAGCTTCAGTGTTCAATGCTTAGATGGCCCCATGTTTCCTTGTTTACATGTGCTACATTCATGAGTTTTTAGTTATTTAGTTATTTATTGATTGCGTGACGCTTGGGTCATTGCATAAACACACACATGAAAACAAACAACTCATACAAGTAAAAGAGACAAGAAACAATGCCAAAATGGCATACAGTCAAAAAAGCATATTACAGTCTTAAGAACCCCAATCACAGGTTTCATCCATCCACACCAGCTCCAATGAATATCAGAGCAGCCTGATCTATGGGCAAGGATTTCAGGAACCTATCCCTACAATCAAAAGCCTGAACTAAAAAGGCCGACACTGCGGCCAAACGATTCTGGTTAGTATCCTGCAGGAAAATACACAATAATTCGCAGTGGGTCCTACCGGGAAGTTTCACCATGTGTGGGCACAGGAACCGAGTACGGGGAGAGTCGTAGAGATGGCAGATAAATAGAACGTGCACCACTGTTTCCATCTCCAAACGGTCAAATGGACAGATCCTATTTCCAATAGGGATGCCGAAAAAACAGCCCTCTAGAAGGTGGGTGGGAAGGGCATTAAGCAGAGTATCAAAAAGGAAGGAGACACGCCTAGCTGAATACGGGACGGCTAAATAAGATGCCATAACTCCCGGAAACAGGACATGCCTATAGTGAGCCAGTGAGGCACTGCAATTCACCACAGCCCCATCCTCCTGGTAACCGATATCTTCGATTCTGGCAAAAGCCTCTCTCCTAGCTCTATCTGGGTGAGTATTTTGCAAAAGATCGCTAGAAAGCAGTATCGCCTGTTGATCAGACACAAGAAGGCTGCTCACAATATTAAAACGTGGGATTCCTTGATTAAAGCTGCCCAGGATAAGGATTCCAGAGGTTTCTGGCGGCTTGTTAATGGCCCCTTGAATAAGGCTCATTCTTTTTGGCCAACGTTAATTTCCAGTGGGACCTGGGTGTCCCATTTTTTAACTTTGGTCCCGGTCGAAGAACCTGAGGTACTTTTGATGCCGCAGGATCGTCTTCCCTGGCCCCGTTTCTGAGAGTGAGGTTGCTAAGCTTATAAAATCCCTCAATTCGGGGAAAGCTCCTGGGTTTGACCTTATCCCGGTAGAGCTCATTAAGAGCCATGCTGACTGGTGGATTCTGTTTTTGGCTTCCTTTTTTTTTTTTTTTTTTTATTATTAAACCTTTTTGGACCAGACTGGTGCCTTTCCCCTGGATTGGGCCAGGGCAGTGATCATACCCATTCACAAGGGGGGTTCTAGGTCAGCCCCGGGTAACTTTAGACCCATTAGCTTGTTGAGCATCATGGCTAAGCCATTTTCTCCTTATCCTTAACTGGATAATCAAGGCTCAGGTTTTGCATAGGGAGCAGGTGGGCTTTCAAGCCAACAGATCAAGCCTGGGCCACTGCTTGGTGTTATTACATCTGGCCGAAAAATATATATGTGCCAACTCCAAGTTGTACTGTGCTTGCTCATGAGTTTTGAATAATCAGATCCCAAATCAAAAATCAAAGGCAACGGCTCCTAGAAGAAACTATGGGTGAAAACAGCATAATGCTAACTTCACCTTAACATTTTTATAAATGTTGCAGGGCTGTATTGGTGCCCTATGCAGTCCTGCAACATGCATAAGAAATGTTAAAGTGAAGTTAGGATTATGTCTGCTTTCACCCTCTATTTATATAGTGCCCATCATAACCGGGTATCTATTCCCTGCTGCTGCCTGCTCCCAATTGCTATAGAACCTTCTCTTCTGTCCATGCCTCTTCCTCCTCTCTCAGTGCTAAGTATGGCCATTCCCATGGTAAGTGAACTCTTTCCCCCTGCCATACCATCTTCTACTGTAATTAGTTCTAAGGAGACAAGAAGTTCAAGAGCTCACAGCACTTAGAACTTTTCTAGTTTGCATCAATAAATAGGGGTTCTGTCTTCTAATGCTGCAAATATCCCCTGAAGTTTTCCAGTTGATCAGGTGTGGTTTTCAGGTTTGCACTTTGCAGACAGACAAATACTATACACTGGGTTACATGCTTCACTTTACACAGCCAAAACATTAAATTGAAAGTTGGAAGTGTCAATACATCATAAATAGAAGTTTAAAATGAAATGGTTTATTATTGCAAGGCAAATGTTATTGGAGACACAAGGGCATACTTAAACTGAGATTGCCCTGTCTGTCTGTTGGGCACAATTTATTAACCTGGCCAATGGGTTAAAAGGACAAAAGACAGACGCTTATGGAATATCAGTTTAAGATTTTTATAGGCTGCAAGAATGAAAAAGAATCCATATTGCTTAATGTAAGCAGCATAGTTACATACCAAACCAGAATGCACCCCTGGCTGGGTGCAAGTCCCCCCCACAGCCGCAGCTGACCTCCTGCTCCAATCCCCACAGATGAGGGAGCCCCACCCTCTGGAACGGACAGACAAAGCAGCCAGCCCCGCCCCCGTGGGGACAAAAGGGCGCTGGCCGTTTTGTAGCCGGAGCAAGGAGCCCTGAAAACGCCCACACCACACAGCCGCCTCTGACCATCGCCGCCGCCCATCGTGCACTCGCTCCCGTGAGGCCTGGTTTCCCTCTGCTGCCCGGACTTCCCTCCCCATATCTCCCACGCATCTTCACCCTCTATTTCCCCTCTCCTTCTCACGGCTCCCCTCCAACTAATCTACCCCTTATTCTCACCCATGCCCATTCCCCCTCCCCCCCCTCATCCCCGTAAGACTACACCCACCCACCCCCCATCACCCAGACCTTCCACACCCACACACTCCACAGTCCATTAGGGCTGGTGTGAGACCAATACGAGACCCAAACCCTGTAAACCCAGCCGCTCCACATCCCCCAATCTCATCCACATCCCATGCCTTCCCCAAAACCAATTACCTTTCTCCTGCTCCCTCTGGAACTGCCGCTCATCCGTGGCTAAAGCTCCCTTCATCCATGATCTCTTCCTCTCGCCCCTTTCAACTCCTTGCTCTTACAGAAACCTGGATCTCACCCTCCAACCACTCTATGCTCCGGGGGCCTGTTGTTCTCCCACTGACCCCGTCCTGAGGGCCAAAGGGGTGTTGTGGGTTTCCTTTGCCAAGCCCTGTCAATTCAAAACCCTTTCCCCTCCTTCCCCCAACCCCTCCACCTGCCCCCTTGACCCAATCCCCTCCTGCCTCCTGACCTCTATTGCTCCCACTGTTGCCCCCCCCCCCCACTTCTGCATGTCATCAATCTCTCCCTTTCCACAGGCTCCTTCCCCTCTGCCTTCAAGCATGCCACCCTGGACCCATCTGCCCCCTCTAGTTACCGGCCACTCACTCTCCTTCCCTTTGCCTCAAAGCTTTTGGAACGTGCAGAGAACTATGGGCATTTTCAAAAGCGATGGAGCAGGAGGATGCACGCTCCCATGAGCCATGCGGCACGCACTCATGGGGCACTGTGGAAAAATCCAGTCTCCCATGCATCCCGTCCGTATGTACTAGGGTGGCTTGACAGGTCTGCAGTCCGGCCCCTTCCCTGGTCCTGTCAGGAGCCTTTGAAGGACATGTGCGAAATACAAAACTGTTGGCTCAAAGCACAACCACACCATCCCTTGTGATTGGCTTCAGGTGTGTACGTGCACGCAGTGGCCACCCTGGGAACCACTCATTAGAACCCCTCCCCACGCACTCCACGTGGGTAGCTGCTCCCGCCACTCAGTGGTTATGGCCCCCACCCCCATGCAAGCAAGCCTTGCTAGTTTTAAAAACACCCATCAGTAGAGAGAGACCTTGTTCTCATGGGGTAGTTGAGCTATTGCAATGAGCACATGGCCACACAACATTGTGTTCCACAGCAAGCTGGCCTGGTAGTTGGCTCAACTACTGTACCTTGCTTCTGACCAGGGGTGAAGTCCCTTGGCTTTAGCCACCCATGTGAACACTTCATTATTGGAGACAATTATCCTCAGAGGTAACCTGCTTTGTGTTTACAGTAGGCAGACCCAATAACTTCGATGCATCATTTTTACTTTCCACCACACATGACAGTATAACATGCCACAGAAAGGAAAATGTTGGGAAACACTACTCCCCAGGATAACTGCCCTGGAACCGTTTGCCATTGGATGAAATGTACTAAAGCAACTAGCGTGTTATAACATGACATGTTTTTGCTCCCTAAAGAAATGGTCTAAATAGATGCTATTTGATCTATTAGAGAGAGATTTGTTTTCTTTCATAGTTCCAAAAAAAGTGTGTCAGGGAAAACTTATTCTCGCTGCTCCTGTTTCAGGTGCTAGTAAAATCTGAGGCAATGCCTGGTTTTTACTTTTGTTTGGAGCACCGCTGAGTAAGCACTGTGAAGCCCACTCTAAAGTAGTAAATCAGAGTAGAACAACTCTGGCCAGCCATAAGTACAGTACTTGGAGGTTACTGTAGCTATTTCAGTGTTGATACAATTATGTTCTGTGCAGTTTACAGCAAGTAGTTTGGCCTGCCCAGAGCCGAAATAAAGGTCAACAATTTTGCCTGTTTTGTTTCAGGTCCAAATCCATTTCAGGAATAAAAGCAGAGTGTGCATGCCCCTGATTTTGAAATTAAGCTGTGAGAAAGGGAATATAGGCAAGCAGCAAGAACTAGAACCCAGGATTCTTGGTGCATAGCCCCAGAGCATAAACAACGAGCCACACAAAAAGTAGGGGTGGGACACAGGGGAGAATACTGGATGTACCTATACTGGCATACCAGATTTTTAACATTGGCCACAGTACCGCATTTCACCCTTCTACGCCTTCCCTGCTCCCCTAAGCGCCTTCGTCCCTTCTCACTTGCTGCCCCCCATGCCTGAACTCCCTCCCTGTCCACATCCTCCTTGCCCCCTCCCTTCATACCTTCAAATCTCTCCTTAAAACTCACCTCTTTCGCTCTGCTCTGTCTGACTCTTTATCCTGCTAAGCCACTATTCCTATACCTACAATCATTTTACCCTTATCCTTGCCACATGGACCTGCCTGCTGTCATTCTCATCGTAACCAAGCCAAGTATGTGCACTTGAGACCTCGCATCTTCATGAATGTTAGACCCCTTGTCTCTCCCTCTGTTCCCCTTCCTAAGTCTCTCCCCCAGCTCCTGTCTCTCAGATTGTAAGCCCTAGGGGCAGGGACCGTGTCTATTTTATTACTTTGTAAAGTGCCAGGTACACTGCTGGCGCTATATAAATGTTTGTTAATAATAATAATAATAATAAATTTTTTACATCGTGACTATTGACTTCAATGGCCGCAATGTAAAAAATCCGGTACCGCGGCCAATGTTAAAAATCCAGCATGCCGGTACAGGTAAATATCGGATTAAGCCGATACCGGCAATATCGGATCTCGGGAGAACTGGAATTCCCATCCCTAACGAACAGTCTAACAGCCAGCTATTTCAGCTAGTAACAGGCAAAACTCTCCTCTATAACTGTGTGAGAAAGGGGAAACAAAGTAGCTTGTGTAAATTAGGTGGTATTGCTAGGAAATGGAACTGGAAGGTCAAGACTTCAAGTCCCTTTGAGGTAAAGGAGCATGGTGTGATTTCTTCCATTTTTAGAACTGGGATGGGGGCTGTTTTGCTGGAAGACTGCTAATGTATAATTAATGGTAATATTACCTGCATTGATTTATTTCAAAATACTGATAATCCCTCCTGTTACATTTGCACTCACAGTAGCTACTCTTTTTCTGGAGCTTAAATATCCTTAAAGTTCCAGTTACTAGTTTGACATTTTGGCTTGGTTCACATGCTTGCTTTGACACCAACACTGGAGGAAACGAAGTCAAGCAAAACATTTCTGCAAGTTCTTGTAATAATTGAGATAGCCAACAAAACCAGAGCTTGGGTTTGCATCAAAAACCACAATTTGCATTTGCCACTTACTTGCTACCATGAATGTCAACAAGTTGGTGTCCGTTCTGCTGTGCTGTAAAGAAATGCAGCAGAACCCTTGAAAAGTTTATATTTCTTGTCTGGTAGTTCATTATGTAAATAACGAGAGTCAGTCACATTAATTCACAATAAATTTATTTTATGTGAAGAAAGAAGCTTGCCATTAATGAAAAATTCAGTAGAAAACAGCACCTCCTGCTTTCGATCTAGACTACTCAAAAGTAGAAGCTTGTTATTAGTGAAAACTCCAGTAGAAACAGAATTCTGTAGGAAACACATTCTTGGCACATGAAGTAAAAGCTTGTAACACAAATTAATTCTGAGTATTTACCATGCAACAATATTTGCAGAAGAGCCAGTTTCAGATGGCTGGTATTCTTGTCCCTTAAGACATTAACATGGAAGACACTTAAACCTGCTTTATATAAAGTTAATTGTATATAAATATGGTGTCACCATAACTGGTAGTCTTTATACAGGCCAACCATTTAGTTTAGCAGTTCTAAATAAGTAATAGGCACTTTGCCCTTCTGATTTCCCCTTTCACCCATCAACCAGTCTGAATCCATGCCAGGGATGCTGTACACGGTTATCACCTAAAAACAAAAGTATACCATTAACATACTGCCCAAGAATAAGTATTCTAGGCAATAAGCCACAGTCCATTTAAAAGTAATTCTAAGCTCCCAGAGTTCCAATATGCACAGAGTGTAATGGGCATGTTTAGCATAAGTTTCCATAAGTCAATCAGTTAGCATTCCCCAAAAGTTTATTTCTACTGGTCCCCAAGAAATGTGTTAAACAAGGGTGGATGAAGGGCTGTTGCAATACCGCATCCAAATCAAGAAGCTGCCCTTTTGGCAATTTGATTTAATGTTTTACCTTGTTAGATTCACAAAATAAATCTGGATACTGGTTTGCTATGTAAGAGGCGACTTAATATTGTTTCAAAACAGGTTGACAGAAAATTGTGATAACATCTAAAAGCCAAGCCAGGCAGGGCACTACTGTTCAAAAGCACCACAAGTGACCATCTTGCCATTACCACTTGCATAGTAGTATATACTATAAGTTTTATTTGTGGATCTCCAGATTTCTGCCACCCCTATATAGCTTTCCTCCCTTTAGAGGATTCAGTAATCATTCTGTAATCTGTCAACATTCTCTTTACAAAGTAAAATAATCATTTTATAATTGACAGGGGGGCTACAATTATAATCTATTTACACAGAGGAAGGTCCTACAAGGAACCAAGGATCAAGCAGTCACTCTTTCATTGCATAGGGCACCAAAACAGCCCTGCAACATGCATAAATAACCACCAAGAGTGGTTAGCGTCATGTCTGTTTTCACCCATTGAAAACATGAACTGAGATGGGGCACAGCGCGTGTTACTCTATTCTACAGCATTATACGGAAGCTTAAGGCCGTTCAATGGCTTAGGGTGGAATGAAACGAGAGGATTACCTGCTGGAATCTATGTTCGGTCCATGCAGCCCCCACTCATGTTAAGCGCGTCCAGCCTAATAAATGAGCAGCCGCCTGCCCGTATTTCATGTGCTTGCTGCAGCTTCCATCGGTGACACTAGTCATCTCCCTTCCCACAACTTTGACATTTGTATTTATTAACTACATGAATATCCCAGTTTTGCTATTAAGTGGGAAAAGCTTACCTCATCTGCAAGAAGTGATAATTCACTGCTGTTTGCAGCATCATAATCATAGAGAACTCTGGCCTTCCTGCTGCCACTTGACGACTTCAACTCAGTGAAGCTTGAACTAACTACTGAACTGCTTACTGAAGGCAATGAAGCTGAGGCAGAGGCCAAGACTGAAGAAGAAGAACTTGGCACAGTGGAGGAGGAAGACTGATTATTGTTAGAGTGAAAAGTAGATGGAAAGCTGTGGGGGGAAAAATACAATTGGGATAAGCCACTACTTTCCACAGGAATATGGAGGCATGCTTCCCTTCTTCCACCAATACCCACAAGACGGTTTCGCTTACTGGCACAGCTATAAATCAGCAGTGTAAAAATCCATTTGCCTGCTTCTCTCGGGCAAATGTATTTTTGAGTCTATGAGTGGATTTTTAAAATCTTGGGCTGTGAAGACCCATCCCAGTGACAAATAGCCTCTCTTGTGTGGCTAGTGAATTTTTACATACTTTTATGGCCCGTGTTACAACCTACTAAACAAAACTTCCAACTTCTAGTGTCTGAAATATACTTTCCATTGCCTGGACGGCAACAGGTCCCAGATCATCATGAATTACAGGCTTTATCAAATTTAACTACCAAGTCGTTCCATAAGAGCAGAAACACATGACTTGAATTTAGGAAGTTTCCCTGATAAGGCGTTTCAGAATACATGGCCCTTTTCAGAGAAACGTAACTTTCAGCTCCATCCCATGACCTTATTTAGACACAGTGAATAGACTAGTGAACTATGCCATTTAGTACTTGTTTGGCAGATCATTCAGGCACAATGTGGTTGCTCCTTTGCCAGTTAAGCGAGGTATATTTCAACATCTCCTGTTCTTTCACCTAATCCGTATAGGTTGTTATGGTCAACTGCTAATAAGGATACTATACAACACCGGGGATCTTTCCAAGTTTCACTGTCTTGCCACTGCTGCTGTTCTAACACTACAAGTGGTTCAGAGTCAAAGCCTAGAAAAGTAACTCAGTCACCTACTCATTTACTGTTTTAACTCACCCAATTTCCACACCAAGATTCTATTGAAAACGATATTTTTTCCGTACAACAGCTTGCTGTGCTGATAATTGGCTCTTTAGCTTTGTGGAGGTAACAACTACAACCTCTTGATCTTGCTTTAATGCTTCAAGATGTCTCATCTCCTGGAGGATTTGGCAGTGTTGCTGCTACCTTGATACAAACCTCGTGTACAACTACTGTATCAAGGCAAACTCTGCTTTACATTAGTACAGTATTTATATCAATAGTGCAAGCCCATAAGATAGAGTTAAACCTGCACAGAGTTGTCCTTATCTAGAGAAGGCAGTAGAGTTCTAATCATAAAATTCTTTGCTACCTTCCAAGTTGTTTCTGGAGATCCAACATATATTGGTAACATTGTGCATAATAGGTCATCTGTGCTTCAACAAAGTCATTCAGACAGCGAAGATGATGTGCCTATAATAGAGAGAGTGCAAATCTTTAATGCATGCAACAGTATTTTACTGCAATCAAGTTTGATGGCAGGACATTCCCATATAGGGGATTCCAAGTTCAGAACTTGGACTCACAAGATGGCTGACAAGAGGTTTTGTTGATGTATATGTTCATGCCCTAATACAGGGGTGGGAAAACCTCAGGCTTTGGGGCCAAGTGTGGCTCATGGATAGTTTTTAATCTCCTCTGGATCCAGATCCTACTCCCACAAGCACGGAAAGACTGAACTCGGAAGAAAGAACAGAGATGAGGGCGTGCACACAAGGATCGGGGAGAAAATCTATGACCTGGACTCTCATTTCCTGAGTGCATCCAACTTCTAAACAGCCCTCGGAATTTGTACCAATTTTCAAAGTCACCCCTGGAAAAGAAAAGGTTCCTCACCACTGCCCTAAGGGACATGAGTCACATGCCATTCTATAACTACATCCTCTGCCCAATAAGGGTTACTGTACTCTGAGTTTTGCAATTTTATAGCCTCAGACAGGGCCTGGTTTTGATAGCTGGAAGTCCAGAGAGAAAGACTAGGCAGATTCTAGGAGTTTTCTTGAGTAACCACATCATTGGGATCCAGAGTTTAGTACAGCATTTTAATCCAAATTAAGCTTCCAAGTTAGTAAGGCATGTAAACATTTTCAGGTGCAGACAGCCTCCTAGCCATGTAGTCAGACAGACTGTTCTACTTCCATTTCATACAGAAACTCTTATTTTTCCCCTATCTACTCACATGTGTACTGCTTATTCCTTCCAAGAGGAGTCTGGTTATCTCTGCTTGACGGTCAAATTCACTCTGAGTGATTCTTACTTCCTGCTCCGACTGAAAGACAGTGGATATATTACAAATTAGAATACATAATTTAACGTTCCTTACTATCAACACAAGCAAGTAAATTTCAATACCATCATTATAACAAGAGTATTTGGAGCACTATTTTACATTAGCTTGCAGTGGACTGAAGGGGATTTTTCAGGGAAGTACATAAAAGAAGTAGTTGTGCTGAAGCAGGTATTTTAGAGAAACTCTGTGGGCCAAGGCGAGAGCCAGTGCCGGCAATAAATTGAATAGAGAAACTCTGCTGTGGGCTAGAAATGGGACTTCCACTTCAACAGCAAAGGAAATTCCTTTCCTCTTCAACCACATGTAAAAAAATAATAATTTCTTGTTCATGAACGGGTAACAAGTAATTATGGATTCGCCTTCGTCCCTTCTCCCTCGCTGCCCCGCATGCCTGGAACTCCCTCCCTGCCGACGTCCGCCTCGCCTCCTCCCTCCGCTCCTTCAAATCCCTCCTCAAGACCCACCTTTTCCATGCTGCCTTTCCCAATGCCCTCTAGTCTTTCCCCTTGCTCTTACTGTCAGCCCTCCCCTGCTGACTGCTGCTACCGACCACCTTGTAACCAAGCCAAGTACACGCACCTGAGACTTCGCATCCGCCTGAATGTTTGTTTGTCTTCTCCCATGTCTCTCCCGCTGTCCCCTCTCCTTGTCTCCCCCTCCTTGTCTTTTAGATTGTAAGCCACAGGTAGGGACCGCAGCTGATTATATGTTCTGTACAGCGCCAGGTTGTTACTGGCGCTTTATAAATGTTTAATAATAATAATAATAATAATAATAATAATAATGGATCAGATTTCTTTGAGGACTTATGCACTCGAACAAATATGACCCTAAATTACTAAAAAGGTCCTGTGAGGAGTCAAATTTTCTATGTACAGTATTTGCATGAATTGGGGTTTATAATGGTATTCCCTTCTGCTTCAGTTATCACTAGTATGGCTCAGCCTTTGCATCCCTGCTGTAGAGGCTGTACTCCGATACAGCTGGTCTCCTTGAACCCAAGAAATCTGTGGCTCCATCCTCTGGTTTGGAAAGCAGAGGTGGAAATAGAGGTTTAGAGACCAAGAATGTAGAAATTATATGTTTTGACGGTCCCATCTCCAAATGCAATACTGCTGCAGTGTATTCAGTGTAAGACCCTAAAAAGAGCTCCCCACAGTTCACCAAAACAATGATCTGCTAACCTTGTAGGTATGCTGCAAAAGTTCAGCTTCCCCCAAGATTAAGAGGAATGTAGGTTACCAGGTAATTAGATGGGTTAATGGACTAACTTTGTAGTTTGAAGAGTACTGAGCGCAAAGTACTTTTAAGGCTTTTGAACAACACCTACAGCAATAATCATGTGCTCTGTAAATCTTGAGGTATTTAGAATTACTAGTACTAGAGCCCTCAGAATAAGGTTAGGTGGCTACTAATTTTTCTTTTGGCCAAGTTATGCCCTGTCTGTACAAAGGACCTTGCTCCATTGACCCATGGCAGGAAGCAAAGGGCTATATGCCACAACCACCACCTATTTTCCCTCCCTCCCTTCCCCCATCACAATACACTCACATTCCCCAGCCACACTTCAGGACTGGGAAGACAAGCGTTTATAGCGCTGCGCAGTGACAAAAGCATCAGGATCTCCCCCCCCACCCAAGCATGAAGGAAGCAGAACAAGTTGCTCCAAGATGAGCTACCTCTACAGCAAGCTGTATCTACAAGTAGATGCTTTGAAACAACTTGCTTCTGTTTAAAGTGGAGCAACCTTTGCCCTGCAGACCAGACCACTCACCTACACAAAACCTTGCCATAGGGAGAGGCAAGTAGGTCAGTAAGGTTTCAGGTAGACAAGTCTTTGGGGTCTCACAATTTGTACTTTAAAGTTGATCAAGGACAGCTTCTTGAGAAAGACATTTAAACTACAGGTCCTTCTACTTTCCTGAAGGATCCTGCATCAGTTTATTGTTTTTAGGGAATTCAGTGCCAGTCACATTGATGCCAAAAGGACTGGAACCAACCTCTGTTACACTTTTGTACCTACAAGCACCAGACTAGCCTCCAGCAAGAAGACCACCAGCACATCAGGAGGCAGCAGCATTGCCTGGGCAAGGAATGCTGAATTCTCTTCTCAGTAACCCTGGGGCAAGTCGCAACACTTCCATCTTAACTTTACTGGGTGAAATAATAATGTTTAAGAACAGCATGAACTTAAATTCAACTGATCAGTCAGTCAACATTGGGGTCTCCTTAAGAATCTTCTTGCCAACCACTCTATGTTTTATTTTTCCAGCAACAATTCACTAGTACACTCAGGTTTGCAGGCAAATGTTTGTTTTCCAGGGCTACACAAAGTGGCAAGGATGGCACTATTCCTACTGTCCTTTGCATGAGCTGGATGCCTCCACAGTACCCATGTTCAGAAAGGTATTAAGAAGCTGACAGCTAAACAGTTTACATGCATGTTTCAAGTACTAGGTGCAAACCTTTTCTTAATCCTTTTATTGGGAGCTCAAGCAGTGACCTATAACACACTGTCAGGAGAGGGGTTTTTTGTTTAGAAGAGAAGCCCTACTGTTTCTCCTTAGTCCATGTCATCACAAGGAACTCACATGCTTGATAGTGGAGGTTATGCTTCCCACAAACAGTATGTGCGTCACTTTCCCACCACCACCATGTGAAACTCCCTGCAAGCAGGACGCAACACTATACTCCACTCAAAATGCATTGGATTGCCAGTACTATATTAAACAACTCGACAGAGAACATGCAACATCCAATATAACAACGTACTAGCACAAGTTTCGATTCTGCAGTTTCTAAACCATTTACTTACTTTTGTCACTTCCTCTGCCCAAATCTAGTCCGCATTAAGAGGTAGAGAAGAGACGTTTAGGAAAGTACAGAAAGGAAGTTTAAGACTGCAATCTTATACCACATGTGTTATATTTAAGGACTTCTCTTTCCCTCTATTAAAATGTGTACATTTAACTTTTGAACCACCGACTCATTTCAGCTGCAACTTTTGCCATTTAAAAAAAATACTGGATGAGAATTACGCTTGAATACTGTGCCTAGGGTATTATATTGACTAGATACAAGTACCACTTTCACTAAACACATGGTTTAGCAATTCGTTATTTCCAGTTAAGTCTCCATTAAATAATACCCCAGTTTGGAGACTGAAAAATTCACAAACATTTCATAGACTAACACAGAACTGTACTGAAATATACATAAACTAGATAGTCTAAACTACAAAAAAATGCATGAATGAATGATTGAGTTTAGTGAAGGACATTTTAAGCTACATTCTAATCTTGACTGAACTCAATCTTCAGTTGAAAGGTATCCTTTACAAGGCAAGTCTATAGAAATCATGTTATACACAGAAGACAGTGGAAATAGACAAGTGATTTCTCTTGCTATCAGTACTCATCTTCAAAATGTGGTCAGTCACCAATTGTTTAAAAAAAGTTAGGGAGGTACTAATAAGTTTAATATTAAGCTCCAAGACAAAGTTTCCCCTCTGATGCAACTCGGACTTTGTAGAAAGCAATGATGGCACTGTCAAAGTATCTTGTTCGAATCAAGTCTGACCAAAGACTAAAACGTGTGACTGGAAACAAGCATCTTAAGTGATTTACTATCAATCCATGAATGCCAGAGCCTTCGACATGCATTAGAACCTAGACCAGGATATGTCAAATGCAGAGCTCATAGGATAAACAGAGCCCAAGTGACTATCTAGAATCTTACTATACCTGAATTTGAAAGCTTGGCACAATTGTACTGCAAAATTAATTTACTTGTGCATTTAGTGCATAAATATTTAGCTTATATGACGTTTAATCTATGCAGGAAATATGGGAAAGCCATAGGCATTGCACTTAAGTGTTCTCTAATAAAAATCTAACTGTTAAACTAATCGGACATTAAACTTTGATATTGGTAATGCTCTAGAAGTCATGGGAACAAGGCTGTTACAAAGACTCCCACCTGTTCTGGCAGTTTAAGTTTAAGGGTTTATAGCTATGAAACCCATTCCAGTTTGATTCACTCCCCTATTCCAGACATTTGAAAAGTCAAATCAAGACCACATCCGTAAGATCGCAAGAGGAAACACTTAATGAGAAAACGTATGAACATAGGAGGCCAACAAACCTTTAGCCATTTTACATGCAGCAAGTTGAGCATGTAAGAGACATTTACCATAATGTTATTTTCTTCAGGCGAAGACGTGTTTAGTTGCTTAAAGTGCATAAAGACAAAACCATATTACACTGTGAATACAGCTAGTAAGTAAGTTACAGAACAATGCAAATTTGAACTAAGAAAATAGTTAACACAACTTAGAAATCCATACAGCTGCTGGCTTGTTATGTCTATTGCAGTAGTGCCCAACAACCAAATGTCAGTTTATTGTTTATTGTACTGGCCTTCCAGCCTTGACAAATACAGTAGTGCCCAACGACCAAATGAGAATGGGGCTTCCGATTGTGTTAGGCACTGTACAGTTTAGAAGTACTGATCTGGGATTCTTCATTTGGCTATTCGATACAAGAAGTCTCAACTGCCTCAGCCCTATATATCTAAAGGACCGCATTTCTATTTATGTTATTATAATCCTTCACGACCTCCAACATCAGCTGAAAGAGCCCTCTTTCAGGTTCCATCATTGGCCAGGACCATACATCTCAGGCATGCAGAGATGTGTTGGGGCCTCCACATCTACTCCACAGCTTTGGAACTCCCTTCCCTTGGTGGTTCGCCTAAGTTCTAGGTTGAGCATCTTCCGGAGGCAGCATAAAATGTATTTATCCAACCATGCAGTTTACAGGCAGGGATAGGTCTGGGGTGGAGGTATTAGGGGTGAAAGCCTTTGGGGATAAGGTGAGGTAAAAATCTAAAAAAAAGTTATGTAGGTTAGAATTGTCTTATTGTGTTTGAAAAGATTAAAGTTAGTAGGCAATGTTACATCAAAATCTGAAGCACGCTCTCCACAGCTGTTTTTCCATTCCCTTCTGGCTTCTACTCTGAACAATCACTTTATCTTCTGACAGAAAAGGTATCCTCTGAATTAGTTTCTGCTAGTTACAAAACACAGCAAGCATAGAGTACCAGCAGACAGCCTGCACATCTCTTTAACGGCCAGAGAAGCAACAAGTGCAAAGAACTCCAGTCCAGCCCAATGAATACATTTAATTGACAATTTCCTGGCAGTATGTGCGTGCAAAGTTTGTTTGTACAAAGTACCAGAGTACATGCATACCTTGTTCGTGCAAAGTATCAGAGTGAAAGCTTTCATGACAAACCCCGTTCCATGCATAGCTGGTCTTAGAAAAGCAGGGCCAAAGTCAAAAGCAAAATGTGGGTCCCCTTGGCCTTTAAGCACCCCTTTAACAACTGGCAGTTGGGTGCATCCCCACCCTAGTAGGTGAGGCAAGGGGAAGTGGGCAGGGCCCCACAGGAAGCCATCACCACAAGAATGGAGAGTTGCAGGCAAGGGGAGAGCCCTGCAGAAGTGGCCCATCCCTGGTCCTCAGGAGCACTGGTCCTCTTGCGGCTCCTAGGACTGGCCTTCCTGCAGGGATCCCTCCAATTGCAGGGCCCAGGCCATGGCCCCTTCTGGTCTATGGATGAGCAAATGTAATCGTAGCGTCAGAATTAGGATTGGGTATTTGACCAGTCACCAACTATAGGGTCAAGTAGCCAGTTGTCAAATATAGGGTCAAGGTTAGGGCAAGGATTAATTTACTAAAACGAAGACCTTGATTATGGAGCCACGCTAGTGGCTCCATTAGTTAAGGCGGAGCTAACGGTCTGTATTGAGAGTTCCATTTACTTCAATGGAGTTCCCTGGGGCAAATTCCTCTGGCTTGCAACCCTGAAGTTGACAGGGTTTTCTCTGTGAGCATACACTTATAGTCACAGATGGCTGCATAGGACAGATATTGAGTATGCTAAGTATGTCCTTTGGTCCAATATTTCCTGTTAGATGAGGTCTCAAGATGTCCCTGGCATTTAAAAAGCGCTTGCGCTTGCTGAGGGAGCTGGAGGAAAGAGGAGCGGGATGAGGTGGCGGGTCTGGGAAGGGAAGGGAGAAGGGAAGGGAATAGAAGGGGGCTGGGGGAACAAGAAGGGGCTCTGGGGGAGGGGACTGGGGGAGCAGGAAGAGGGCTCAGTGTGGCATGTGTGTGTACAGCTTTAAGAGAGCTAGCACTAGCCAGCTCCTTCTTTCCTCCAGAACTAGGTGGGTGGAGTTTCCTGTTCAGCTGGTGTTTGGGAGCTGCAGGGGACAGTCTCCATTTTGTGTTATTCAGGAGTTCCCTCTTACTAGGATCCTGTACTAGGCAATAGCAATAAACATGTTTCCTGCTCCCTCCACCAAGTCTTGTGTGCACTGACTGGAGAACAGAATAGAGGGGCTCCCCAGAATCCTGAGTAGCCCCATCTCAAGGCCCACAGATCCCCCAGGGATACTACACTCGGGGGGGGAGGGGGGAGTTTGAGAGCGGGCAGGGGAGGGGGGGGAACAGGAAGGGGGCTCAGGGGGAGGTGGTTGAGGGAGC
>QEPC01006747.1:13742-44234 GCA_003113815.1 Sphenodon punctatus | reverse complement strand
TAAGTTGTAAGCGAGCACAGTATGCGAAGCCATACAACATCTTTACTGCTTACATGGTGTGGAAGTTAAGGCGGGAGCCTTAACACACAATTTCTAGGTTTGTTAAAGTTTGCTTGGTATGAATCTGTCTTAACTAAGTTTGTAAAACCGCAGGCTTTTTATTTATCTAATCTTCAATAGCTTAGATGCTCATGTTAATGACAAAAAACAAGTTAGTTAATTATTGTGAAACAACAACATTAAAAGATCTGAAGGGGTGGACCTCCAGCTCCACTGCTGCTGCTTGGGGCAGTGGGGATCACAAACCCACTATTGCTTCTGGGAAAAAATTTATTTATTTAAAACATTTAGTATCCCGCCCCTCCGGCCACCGGTAGCTCGGGGTGGCTCACAACACTTAAAATCATAAAATAAAACGTACTACTACACCCTCATCCCCCCCATTTCCCCCACCAAATGCCTGGCGGAACAGCCAGGTCTTGCAGCTTTTACAAAAGGAGGGAGGTCTCGGGCCAGACACCCCCCACCGGAAGGGAGTTCCACAGCCTCGGTGCAGCCACCGAGAACGCCCTCCCCTGCGTCCCCGGAAGACTCGGGGGACCACAAGGATGGCATCCCCCAATGACCGCAGGGGCCAGTTCAGTACCCAGGGAGTGAGACGGTCTCACAGATAGGCAGGGCCAAGAACATTTAGGGCTTTATAGGTTAAGACTAACACCTTGAATCAGGCTCGGAAGACTATCGGCAGCCAGTGCAGAGAACGAGCACTGGTGTAATGTGCTCCCGGCAGCCCAGTGCCACCAGAAGACGGGCTGCCGCATTCTGCACCAGCTGCAGCCTCCAGACCGTCACCACGGACGTACATGCAGTGTGTTACCGTAGTCTAGTCTAGAGGTGATGAAAGCATGAATGATGGTGGCCAGGTCGGAGTCCGACATGTACCGCCTAAGCCGATGTACCAGATGTAAGTGGTGAAAGGCACCCCTCGCCACAGCCTCCACCTGGACATCCAGGCAGAGCTGTGCATCGAGGAGTACCCCCAGACTCCATACCTGGGAAACCAATAGAGGACAGACCCCATCAATGATGGGGACCATTAACTCCATCGCCTTCCCCACCAGCATCACCTCCGTCTTGTCAGGATTCAGTTTCAGTCAATTAGCTCTCATCCAATCCCCCACAGCCGTCAGACATCAAGCAAGCAAAGACTGCAGGGTCTGGGTCGGTTAAAAAAAGAGAGGTATAGCTGAGTGTTATCAGCATACTAGTGACACTGTATGCCAAGCCTCCTGATCACCTCGCCAACAGGCTGCATGTATACGTTGAACAAGGGGGGGAGGGGGGGCAACACCAAACGCTGCAGGACACCACACGTGAGGTCTTGGTATGATGAAAAACACTCGTTGGGCTCTCCCGGGTCAGGAATGAGCAGAACCATTCGAGAACAGTTCTGCTCACCCCTGCACATTCCTGCAGGCGCACCACCAACATCTCGTGATCCACCGTATCAAAAGCAGCTGACAGATCTAATAGGACCAACAGGGTCAAGTGGCCCCGGTCTCTCTCTCGGCGCAGATCATCCACCAAGGCCACAAGTACAGTGTCTGTGCCATGACCTGGACAAAATCCCAACTGCGAGGGATCAAGCAAGCCGACGTGGCCGAGATGCCCCTGCAACTGCTGAGCCACCACCCACTCAATAACCTTCCCTAAAAAGGGATGGTTAGAGACAGGTCGATAGCTGGCAAGGGAGTCAACGTCAAGCGACTGTTTCTTGAGCAGAGGCTGCACTGCTGCCTCTTTGAGACAGCCTGGCACTCTACCCTCCCAAAGGGAGGCATTGACCACCCCCGCCAGCAACAGCCCATTGTCTCCCGGCAAGATTTAATTAGATAAGACGGGCACGGATCTAATTCACAAGAGGTGGCCCTAACAGCCCCAAGGGTTTTGACTGCATCAGCGGCTGTCACTGACTGAAATTGATCCCATAAAACCGGACAAGGTGTGACTTCTATAACCTCTGGTTCTCCTAAGTGCGGTGTCAAAATCATAGTGAATCTGAGCGATTTTATCCACAAAATAATTCACAAACCTATCACAGTGTGCTGTAGAGGACTCCACTCCAGGGCAGAGGGAGGCGGGACTGACTAGTCCCTGCACCACCTGGAACAGCAGAGAGGGAAATTGCCAGGCCCTGCTTTTGCTACTGTGTGGGGAAAGGATCACCCATTCCCACCATTACTGCTACTGCAGCCTGTGGAAAGGACTGGTTCCACTTCTATTGCTGACAGGGCGAAGGGAAGAGGATTATCTGTTTCTGCTGCTTCTGGGGGTAAGGGTGGCCTTATTGAACTGCTGGGAGTGGGGGTAGAGAGAATACCCTTCAGGTCCAGTCCAACAACAGGTAGCCAAGTGGTCAACTGGTAATATTTGACTAGTCAATTTACAGCTTCCCAACCCTAAATGGACTACCCACCTCTTTTCCATATTGGAAAGAAAGAGGAACAGGTGCTAAAGGAAGAATCTGTAGGAGTGGAAGGTTACTTTGTACTTTATACATTTACTGGCTTTTGAAATCACGGACTCATCTAGCACCTTGTTAGTTTGTAATTGGACTTTCAAGACAAAGTTCACCGAGGGATTTAGGATGTGACTATTTCCCTATTCAGTTCTGTGTCATATGCAAGTTATTGACTACTTAACAAAAAGATGGACTTCTGGCCACTTCTGACCTTGACCAGATGGGAGCTAAAGTCCCAAGAATAAAATGTCCACCTCTCAGTCACCTGCCCTCGTGCTATACATTTCTAACAGAAAGCGCAACAGTGTAAAACAAGTGGAAAGAGTTTCATGTGTAGAGTCATGTAAGAAATTTACAGACGTTATTCCTGATAGTCAAATCTGGTGCAAAGGAAAAAAATCACAAGGGCATTCCTATTGGATGCTGTAAAAATACTCTGAGTAGGCCAGGATACATCAGTCATCTCTCAGTTTAGTTCATTCTTCACACTGGCAGCGGGACCACTGCATGAAGCAAAGCTAAGGTTGCATAGTCTAAAGCCTGAGACTTAACACTAGTCAACCCTTAAACAAGTAGAGAACTAAAGCGAAGAACCATTGATTTTTATTCACGTTGGAACTGAACCTATCTTCTAGGCAGATCAGCATGTATTTCAGATCAGTGCTGTAGATCCTACTTCGAAGGTCTGAGAAGTCTTCGCCTACCAACCCTAAACACATTTTGGCAAATCTTTTCAAGTATTTACAGGTCAAGTATGTTTTTCCAAGGCTCCTCTTGTAGCAATCAAAATTTTCCATGCTAGGAAAACTAACCAATGACCTCTCCAATAAGCTATAGAAGTTTAATAAAGCAGGTAAACAAGTCACAGCTCTTTTAATCACATTTAACATACAAACTAGAACCTGCTTCTAGGAAAAACAAGAAGTAAACCATTTTTAGCACTTGGAACTTCCACAACAGAAATTAGCATACAATTCCATCACATTTGGAAATTGTGTTTAAGCTCTCATAGGAGGCCAACTATGTGGTTTATTAGTGCTACAGGTAATTAGAATTCACCTAGGATGCAAGGAAAAAGTGTGCTAGTCTGCATTTTAAAATACTGAAATGTAAGTCATAAATGGTCTGTTACTTGTTAGTAACAGGACCAGAAGAGGGTTTGCATCCAAGTCTTGAAAGTTATATCATCTTTTTAAAATTTTATTAAAGCATCCTACTTACTGCAGCTCGAGCTTCTGCAACTTTTGCCTTCTTCAGCCTGGTTTTGGCAGCATACAAGTCTAGTCTTTTATTTTGCAGCAATTTGCGTTCTTTCTGAAAGTTCAGAAAAAAATCTATTCATTTGGACCACAAGAGACATTGTTGTACTATAAAGGAGATCACTTTGTTACTCAGTATCATTCATAGATTTCATAAGCAGGGGCGACAGCTTCTTACAACAGAAGCCGTAAACCAAAATAAAGCCTGAATGAGGTATGTTATTCTTGGCCAAGATACATCACTTGCAGATCTTGGTAAATACTCACAAGAGACAGGCTCTAGAATATTGTATTAAAATGCATTTTTTCATGTGAAGCTTAAACAAAAATCATACTGCAATTTGTTTATGTTATCTCCAAGTTAAATATCTGTGTTTAGAACCATTTTAGAATTAAGGAACTAATCCTCTCCCCGCCTCCCCACACACTTACTGTAATTGTTTTATAATCGCCTTCTATAAAATTTCTTAGAGGTGTGAGGAAGTTTATTGCAGCTGTTTGAATTAGTTCTCTGTCAGCTGCTCCAATTCGTTTTTGTGTTTCTCCACATTTAATAAGTGCATTTCCTGCAAAGGAGAAGTGTCTGTTATAAAGTGTTACCTGCAGAAATTTATTTAACCACAACAAATACAAGAATTTAAGCCAGTAGACTGAAGAAGTGACTTAAAGTTCAAGCCAAAGTTGTTCGGAGCATCCTTACCACTGAGGTTTATTACCAGGTAATCTATTTGCAAACTTATACCTCATGTACTGACAAGTTATGACATTTTTATTTTAAGTTCCCATTTTCATTTGCTGCAGAAAGCTCTCATCGCTGATCTTAAGTGGTTTCCCCCTTTCATTAAGCATCTATTTCATCATTTAAGGTTTTGGGTTTGTTTTTTGTTTTTTAAAAAAACACCCAAATGTTTCAGTAATTATTCTGCATTCTATATAAAAATAAATTTAACTTTGAATTCACAAAGCTGCATGTCTAACATTACCACTAAGCCTTTTACCAGTTTCTCAAATACCTGAGAGAAAAAGGTGTAAGATTTAATTCACCATTATTAATTTCTAGTACGCCTAAATACATCCACATTTTGTGACACATGCGTAACAACATGGCTATGACAACATTAAGGCTACAGTCAGAAATGTGATTTTAAAAATAACCCTCAGGGTTAGTTTTTATTGGCTTTGAATTTTCAAAGGGGTTTTGGTTTTGTTTTGTTTGTTAGTCAGGGTTTAAAGTTCAGCTCTGGCTGCAAGATTTCATTTTGACCTCCAAGGTCTAACTGCTCAGAAGTTTCATGGACAGTCCCCAAATTTGGTACATATGCATTCTGGCAAGATCTTGTGCCTAAGATATAAGTTGGGTGTTTTGTTTTTAAAGTATTATTTTTCTGATGTTTTCTTTTCTGCTCCCCAGAACCTCAGAGGAGGGCATTCTAGCTGAAGGCTGTAAAACATTCCAATGTTCTACAGCTAGTTAGCTAGCCAGCTAGCCATTTTCTCCTGCGCTGGTCATTACAAGAGTAAAAACTCTTCTCTCCAGGAGGATACCCAACACCACAGCCTGTTCAGCAAGTCTGGCTACCTGAAAAGTAACAGGAGGTTACATTTTTTACCTCTGATTATGAATGATGGACATGAGACACATTCTCTCTTGAGTGGCTGTGCGCTCTTCCAGATACACAGGTGGGATCTGCATCCAAGACTGGAGTAACAACAAAGCTGTACCTACTTTTGAGTTCAAGGCACAGGGAAGCTGTGTGTTAAAAGCTTTGTCTGAGCATGCCAGGTGTATCAGACTTACCATAGTCTGAAGGTTTTCCCTCGTTAAAAAGCAAGTTTAATAGCACATCTGTGTTCAGTACTTTTTAGAGTGTTTTAGACCATGTTGGTCCCAAGTGACAAAGAGGTTTGAATGATATCTTTTAATTGGACCAACGCTGTTGGTCCAATAACATATCATGTGAACCTCTGTCTCCAGTTCATTTAAAATTTCAGACTATTTTAATGATACTGTAACATTCTGTACTAGGCAAAAGGAAATTCTAAGGCAAGCTAGAGTATTTGTTGACCAAGAACCATGCTGTGTTTTGTACAGATTTCTTCAAAACCCTCAAGAGATTTTTTTGAATGCAATGCCGAATGGTCAAATGTTGTCATTTAGGAATGGTATTGGAGATCAGAAAGCAGAGGATAACTTCAATTTTACACTATGTTGCAACCAGTGTCAACTCAAGCTTCTTCAAAAATATTCCATCCCAAATTACAGAAGCACTCAAGTGTGCTGCATGTTTATTTATAATGCAAGTTTACTCTCACTTACCATACGCTGTTCCTGGGCCAAATTCATTCCCTGCATCAATCATATACTGGCCCAGTACTTCTTGATTATTCATACGACTTGGTGCTTTACGGTCCAGCTTTTCATAAACAAATTCTTCTATTCTAGCATCTTAAAAATAAAAACATTTTATTGGCCAATTTCAAGTGCAATTGCTAAAAAGCAAAGAGCATTCAACAAAGCATCCAAAAGCAAGTTCAGTCATTCAAAAAAAAAAAAATCTTAGTTAATCTGGAACAAGTCAGCCTTTGTCAGCAAGTGTACCATGTTTATCTTAATTTCTATGTGCCCCGTTCAAAAGTAATGAAGGAAAGAGGAGTAATAAGGAAATAGATCAGTAATAGAGGGGCTATTTTCACAATTCATATTCCTAGTAGAACTATACTGACAGTGCACCACTGAGTTTTATTTAGATAGAAAGTCTGATAACCACACAAGTAATTCACTATATTGTGTTCATTACTTTAAGGCACCAAAAGGAGAAAGGTCTAAGTCAAAGTTCTGGACACAAACACAAGTTGACACACAAAGATCTGAATTTTGCAGCTTGAGGCCATTTTTTTTTTTAAAAAAAGCTTTAAGGTACCCTCTCAGGCTCGTGCAAGACATGGGTTGCTACATGTTCTTGAGGGGCAAAATTAGGTGTTTTTAGTAAGAGCTGTTGTGCAACACCAAGTACACTTTCCACACAAGTGCATGCGAGAGAGTAGGTATGTAACTTTTAGTATAATCATGTTTTCCACCCTATTTATACGCACCCCCCCCAAAATTTCACTCATCTGCTGCACAACATTCTATTCCACTGCTCAAAGCACATAGTGAGGACATGAAAGCCTTAAGGAGCTTACTTTGCTGTTTAGGTAACAACAGATTAAGGTACAACAATCGCATGTCAAGACGGGAAGATTAGTTGAACTTAAGAGTGGTTTCAAATTAGATCAGAACTGAATCCAAGTCATACATCTGGAAATGAACAGGTACTGTACCCCAGCCCAGGCTCATCTAAAAAGAAATTTTCCAAAAGTGATCAAGGCACCATATGAACTTGAATTCTTATTGGGGAACATTATGGTTTGCTATTTAGGGGTGAACCATGTGAAAACACTAAGGGCACACTCCTCCAACACTAAATTCAATAGGAGCTAAGCCATTAACAATGGAGGACTGTGTTCAGTCTTACTTTCTCCAGCCTAGAAGAAAAAATAATTTGACATGTACAGAAATTCTTGATCATTACAGTGTACTTGCAAATCAGTAAAAAGTTCTCTTAATGTTAACCAGGTCATTAAACCAGACTGGGAGAAGAGACATTATAAAGAACTTAGTATTCATTTCCAAGATGACTGCTAATTAACAGCTTAATTAGGTCATAGTGGTCAGTTTACATCAGATAAACCCGGCTAACTACAGGCAAATTAGTTTACTCAGCGTTGTAAGTAAAATCTATTCTAAGTTTCTGCTTGTAAGGCTAATAGAATGGATGGAAAGTAACTCGATAATCCATTCTGAGCAGGCAGGGTTTCGCAGGGGCCGGGCGACCTTGGATCACTGCTTGGTTCTTCACCATTTGGTAGAAAAATACAGAGCTGTCAATGGGAAGCTTTATGCCGCCTTCTTGGACTTGAAGGCGGCATTTGATACCATCAATCGGCCCCGTCTTTGGGCCAAGTTGGTGACTCTTGGGATGGAGCCCAGGTTGCTTATGCTTATACAGGCGCTGTACACGGATACCTCAATTGCAGTCAAGTTGGATCCTGAAGGTCATCTAACCCCAGATATTCCAGTCAACCAAGGAGTCAAGCAGGGATGTGTCCTTGCGCCAGTGTTATTTAACCTATATGTCAATGACTTTATCCCAGGCACTGGACACGTGAGATACCATCCCCCAAAATTGGCAGCCAGACCCATTGGTTCCCTTCTATATGCGGATGATCTGGTCTTATCGCAGTCCAAGGTTGGGCTGCGGAGACAAATCTCTGCATTTATTAGCTATTGTCATGACAACTGTCTGACAATTAACTGCTCCAAGTCTAATGTGGTTGTATTTGCTCGGAGCAGGAAGGTTTATCAGTGGGTGGTCTTCGTTTCCAGCAATCCAAGAGGTACAAGTACTTGGAACTAAACTTTACGGTTGCGGGACAGTGGACAGAGCATCTGTCAAGGGTAGAGGTGATAGCCAAGAGACATCTTGTGGCAATCCTCAGATATTTTGTTGGGACAGGGACGAGACATCTTGCCACCACCATCAAGGTATTTGAGGTTAAGATTAAACCTACCTTTTTGTATGGGGCTGCACTTTGGGCCCCTTTATGGGGAAAATCCCTAAACTCATTACTATCTAGGTTCTTGACGACCCTTACTAATTTACCCAAGGGAACTCCGATTGCTGCCATCCGGCTGGAAGCAGGCACACGTGAGTGGACGGCAGATGCTTGGGAGCAGACGGCCCCTTTTTGGCGTAAGGCATCTAGAGCTTCTTTCGGAAGTCTACTGCATGAGGTCCTGTTAGATTCTTTCACTAATCCATGGTGCCAGGCTGTAATGGATCATCTAGCACGCTTGGGCCTTTCAGTGGATTATCTAGGGACCAAATCCTATGCATCAGCCAGAAAGGAGATTATCGTCCGTTCCCGGGACATAAGCCGGCAGAACGACTTGATGTTGGTGACTTGTGCTCACCATCTGGTGGGGTAGGATTCCTGGGTTCCTCACCCAGGCATAGGGGCAAGGTACATGGGATGCATGGTAACCTATAGGGAGAAGTATTTATTCCTCTCCGCAAGGGTTAATTCCCTTCCTACCAGGGTCTGGGAGGGACGGGTAGCAAAGATTCCCTACGGGGATAGTCTCTGCCCATTTGAAAATGCAAAGGTGGAATCTACGTACCACGTCCTATTTGAATGTCACTTGTATGATGGCTTACGAGATGAGATTCTTCAGCCTTTCATAGGAAAATTTCCTGGGGCATCAAGCTTTTTTTTGACCCAAATGGCTCTTAATGATTTGGATTCTGAGGTCACCATATGTATTATAAGGTTTGTGTCTCTAGCAATGGGCCCGAGAAGGAAATTCCTTGAATTTAAAGCATTGAGTGAGCCTGAATGAAGTTGATATATATCAGAGTCCCCTTTCATGACATTCAAGTTTACTAGATGCTAGGGCTCATAAGTGGGCGAGAATAGTATGGTTAGTACTTATCTCGTTTACTCTAAGGGTTGGTTCAAGAGACTAGTGTTCACCTTACTTCTAAATTTATCCATCTTAAATCCATTTATTTATGCGGTTGAAGGTGCGCACCTATAGCTGTTTCTGGTATTATATGAAACAAGTTTCTGGCCATTATATTGAGCTGTGACCTCTCTTAAGGGATTGCCTTTTGCCCCCGCCTGGGAGGTGGCAAGGAAAATTTAAATAATGTCCCCCGATTATTGTGGGCTCTTAATTATGTTTAGGCTGGCTCTAGCTATCCTTTCTAGTAGTTTTAACTTCTTCCCTATATTTGTAACTAGTGGTTGGGACTAAAAGTCGCCAACACGGACCATACTATGTAGAAATGACTTATGGGGTTTAATGAAGGCCTGGCTGTGTTATGAGTTCCCTTGATCCTTGTGCCAAGTGCTGCCGCCACAAGCCCCGGGAAGGGTAAGGCAAATTTAAGTTGATTGATCATTATGTTAGGTAGTGGGGTACCCGGGGATACCTTAGGGTTACCCTTAGGATGCCTTGTATTCTTGTAAATAAGTAGGATAGGGCCAATTATTTAAGCCTCGAAGTAGTTATGGGCATAGCTATGGAGGGTGGCATGCACCGCACACAGAGGACTAATCCAAGGGGTATTAAAGAGGAATTGTTGGGTGGATAATGGAATGCACCGGAATATGGTTAGGTCCTGATGCATGAGACTGGTAATTTTATTTTATCTATCGAGTATTGATGGATTTTATTTTCTCAATCCTTGAGTTTGGGAAGTATCTGTTCCTTTGTTTTTTAAGGACAGTTATTTATTTATTGCTGTTTGTATTTATGTGTGTATTGTTTTTCTGTATATTCGTTTGGGTTGTGTATGTTCTGGCAATGACTATAAGTTACGCCTTAATAAATGATGAGGATGAGAAACCCTTTTTAAACAAAGACTGACTGAAATTTTTCAATTTACTTTTATTGGTGAACTTTGGAATTCTACATGACTTATTAGTACATCCACATCCTATTACTGAGTGTTTATGCAGTATGCAAACCTCACGGGCTGCAGCTACATGATTTACAATCTGCACGAGGCAGAGAAGGCCGTTTTAAATGGTTTACAAAAGGATTTGAGTCTAAGTTTGTGGATTATAAGAGCTTTTTAAACACTCAGTTCCGTTTCCTACTTTTAAGAAAAAATCATTTTTCCTTAAAATCTGGAATCTGAAGCTTCATGTGGAGCTCTCAAACCCATCAGCACTGCAGCTAAAGTGATGTACAAAACTGAGAAAGGGGAATCTGAAGCTGCTCTCTTATTACTGCTCAACTGCTCCTTGCAGCCACTCTCCATGCATGCAATGGGAGCATGATTGAACCAAATATGCTGAGTTAGGGACCACATCTTTGCCCCATCAGCATTTCAGAGTAAGGCTAATGGCTTCTGAGGTTTCTTGAAAGCCTCTCCTCCCTAAACACTTGAAGGCAGCACTTCTCTGGCAGCTCAGTATGATGCAAGGCAGGGGAAGCGAGAGTACGGCTTCAATTTTAGGATGGGGAATTGTGTTAGAGATTCAGCTACAAACATAACCTGACTGGTTGCCACAAGAAACTGACCTCCCACTGCTTCCATTTTTTTCTAGAGGAAGAAGAAAGGGGAACTACTCAGCTTGGGCACTCACTCATCTTCCCTCCCCTCCCCCCCCTTCCATTTATTTATTAGTCAGTCATCTCTTCTAAAGAAATGACACTCCTTCTAACCCTTCAATGACTAGAGAAAGGATGATGTTTTCCTGCGATTGCAGTTTTCCTCCAGGGAAATAAGTGGCTACGCGCTCAAAGCAAAAAGTGTTATTTCACTTAAAACATGCAAGTTAGTTCACACAAGGAAGACTAAAACCCTAAACTGTATGGAATCTAATATGCATAATTCTGATTCAAAGTTTTTATTCAGATGCTGCACAACTTTATTCTTGCCACATCTGAAAGTTCGTCTCTTCCATTCTGTCCCATTGTGATCCCTGTGGTTGTCCAAGAGCACCCTCTTCCAGGTTCCACCTCCCAGCCAGGTTCCAATGACAAGGGCATGCAGAGAGGCCTTCTTGGTTGCTGCCCCAGTGTTGTGCAACTCCCTTCTCCTAGAGGTTCATTTAAGCCTGAGCATCTTTCGGAGACCATGCAAGACCTTGCTTTTTGACAGGCAGGGATAGGGGGTTAGGTGGGGATTTTTAAGATGGGTTGGGGTGAGGCTTTTAGGGGGACTTATTATTTTTATGTATTTTATTAAATCTTACCTTGTAAGCCACCCAAAGCCTTAGGGGAAAAGGCAGGGGTATAAATGTAAATACAAATTTTAAAAAATATACGCTCCAAGTTCTCAGCCATTAGAATTGTTTGTAGGGATTTGTGTTGTAAAGGAAACCTTGACAATGTGCAGTACTGAGTTCTGTTATCTCTCAGTCTGCAGATAGCCTAAGATAATAGCCAAATAATTTGTAATAAGCTTAGGTTTACATTTTGAGGACGCTGAACATTCAGTATCAAGACCTGTGAAGAAAACTTTCAAGCTACACTGTACTACAGACATTTTCCCTTAAATTGAACTTGTTTACTAAAGGGAGAGTTAGGACCAAGCACTTCAACACAGCTCAGAAGTGTGGAAATTGTGGCTCTAGAGTCACACAGCTTTTGGGGCCCATTTTAGTAAGTGGATGTGGCTCTTGGGATTAGGAAGATTTTCCCACTCCTGACATAGCTTTTTGATCATCATCAGCAGTGGTAAGTCAAATATTTTTTAAAGAAAACCCAATTAAACTTCTTATATCCCTACTAAGTAGGAAAAGGTGTTGGCTTTAAACCAGATTATAAACCCCTTTAATTTGGGACTATATTTAGGTACATTAGGACAGATTTGGTGAAGGTGGGTGAAGCTATCCTATGAGTAAGCCCCAGAAGTTGGACATATATCCAAGATTTGTAAGCAGCATTCCCTGAAGAAATGAACTGGTTCTAACTGTAAAACCAAATCGACCCCAGAAGGCTTTAAAAAGCAGAAGGTTTCTGTGCTACAGATGCAAATAAGTAAATACTACCCACTAATAGCAAATCTAGAAATAGAATATTACAACCAATTGAAACTGCAGAATGAACTTAGATAGAATATAATCACCTAAGCTAGTAATTAGCCAAGAAACGAAGGTTTAAATCTGGAACCAAGCCAACAGTTTAAGACTAGTAGTTTAGATGACAGATTTCTCATTTGTGCTTAGTTTCAGAATTGATCATGAATACTGGAGCTGTGCTACTTAGAGATGATTTCACTCAATAATATGCTATTGTCTGTCCTTTATTTGAGAGGGGCACACCAGCACTTAAGAATCCACAAGCTTACATACGAATGAAGTTTATTTCCCGTTAACTTTTTACCAGTAAGACAACTGCTTAAATTTTCTTGGAATGCCAGAGTGACTAAAACAGAATTTTCTCTAAAATGTATAGGGATTATTTGTTATTGTTCACACAGTTCCAAAGAATTGGAAGAACCACTAGTGACCGCATCAAAAATAGCCAGAACCTCAGTTTCAATTCAGGAGAAGACACAGCAGCATCATGCCCTAACACCAGCTTGCAGAAATGACTACTGATCAAGGGTACTGTACCATCAATTTAAATCACTAACATTATTTGTAATTACAGAATAGATAATTAAGTTGTTAGCAAGTCCTTGTGTCTACAAGATGTAATAAAGCTGCAACAGAAGTCAATGTACATAACCACAAAGATAAGTCAGCCACACAACTAGACAGACAAGATTGTTAAATACTGAAGTAGCAAAGGAAAAATGTAGTGTTCCTTACTTGGGTTTGGCTGCAACAACACTTCTGTCTGTTTCATAATTTTTTCTGTCCATAGTTTAGTACATTCTGCTTTGCCGAGAAGATTTTCTAAGTGAGCATCCAGTTCTGTCTTTTCTGCTTGACCAAATTTCTCTTCTGTAAACTATCATGATTGAAAAAAAGTCAGTTTAATACTACTAGTCTGGCCTGCACAAACCTAGCATGTTACTAATTTAATACGCCTTAGCTTCCTAAAAGTAGGTTTCACCCATTTGTGATACTTCATTCAGCCTTTTGAGCGACTACGGAAGTTGGCCTCTCCCATTCTTAGAAAACAATTTTAAACATTTAGGTAGATATTTACAGTTTTTACCAAAACATTTAGGTAACATGATGTTAAAAGGTTTGTATCCAATATCCTATATCCAAGGCTGTGAAGCTATATAAATAATTCACTTGCCAGGCCTAACTCTACTGACCAATTTGAGAGTAACTGGAGGAGTGGGCCCAGGGCTGTAAATAATTTCTGGCTTAAAACATGTAATCACCAGAAGGAAGCAGGCAAATTAATTTTTATAGCTCTGCCTATGTCCTATGTTGGAAATTAAGGAGGCAGAAGTGCAACCCACCTCAGCTGGAATATGTGCCACACAAGCTTTACAGTAAGTTTTTTAACTGAGTGTTTGGACCTCATGAAAAGCCAAATAGTTGCTTTGCCTGGAGCTAGAAATGCCACCATACACAGCTCTACTACGTTTCCTGTCTCACAAATCTGGTCATCCTCAACAAAATATATATTTTCAGTCTTTGAGTCAGCATCATATAAGTTCTGATCATCTAACTGGCTCATGTTTCACACACCGAGGATTAGAACAAGGCCAACCAAGCTATTTTGCTGTAGTTTTGCCCTGCCTAATGCCAAAGAATCAGACTGCTCAAGCATTTTCAGGCAAGAGAATCTCACTGAGGGTGAGGGACCCATCCTTGTACAGCGCTGTGGTGGGCAAGCACAGCCACCACACTGCAGGGCCAATGGTCCTGCAGACGGTCACCCCCGCCACAGGGAAACCAGACAGGCAGGCCATTGTTGGACCTTCCACCAAGGCGCAGGGCAGGCCAAAGCACTGACCACTCAGGCAGGCATCCAACCCTGTCCCACCTCCCTCCTCCAGCCTGACCACTATCCCACACCCAGCCATGATTTATTTATTAGACTTCTTCCCCATACCTCTCGCTTATACTTACAGCTTACACATAAAAATCATAAATGATAAGATATACAGATTCAGTATAAAAAACATTAAAACAAAACCCAAGGTCCATGGCTCCCCCCCACAAATGCCTGGTGGAAAAGCCAGGAGATCTGGGCTGAGGCAAACCTCCACCGGAAGGGCATTTCATAGCAACAGTGCAGCTGCCAACACCACCCTCCTGTCCATACGGACCCATCAGTAACGCGGAATCTCCAGGAGAGCGTCCCTGGACGACTGCAGGGGCTACCCTAGGACCCAGGAGATGAGGCAATCTTTCAGGTAAGTGGGACCCAGACCATATAGGGCGTTAAAGGTTAAGACCAGCACCTTGAGTCAGGTCTGGAAGTCAATAGGCAACCAGTGCAGAGCACAGAGCACTAGCTGGATGTGCTCCCTGTGGCCCATGCCAGTATGCAACCAGGCCGCTGCATTCTGCACCAGCTGCAGCTTCTGAACTGTCATTATGGACAGCCACACAGAGTGCATTGCAGTAATCCAGCCTCGAGGTGACGAATGCATGGATGACAGTGGCTAGGTCAGCATCAGACACATATGGGCAGAGCCTCCACACCAGATGCAATTGATGAGAAGTTCTCCTGGCCACAGCCAACACCTGAGAGTCAAGGCATAGCTGCGAATCCAGGAGCACCCCAAGGCTACACACAGATGGAACCAACCGAGGGCAAACACCCCCAATGATGGGGGCCAGGCCCTCACTCAGATCACCGACCCCACCCACCATCATCTTTGTCTTATCAGAATTGAGCTTCAATCAGCTTGACCTCATCCAATCCCTGACAGCAGCCAGACACCAGGACAGCAAGGAGACAACCTGGCACCCTCCCCACCAACACAGAAGCCAAAATCTCTCTGGCGACCTTAACCAATCAGGACGGGCATGGATCTAATTTGCAAGTTGTGGCTCGAACAGATCCCAGTGCATCCACCACCTCAGCAGGCATCACCAATTGAAACTTATCCCACAAACACTGACCAGACGGGACATTCCTAACCTCAGGCTCTGCCTCTAAAATGGTGGAGGTGAAGTCATGCTCAATGCGAGCAATTTTATCTGCAAAATATGCCAAAAACATGTCACAGCGGACTGTGGATGAATCTATATCCAGGCAGAGAGAGGCTGGACTGACCAAACCCCTAACCAACTGGAACAGATTGCTCAGATGCTATGAGGGAAGCAAAGAACCCCTTCTTTGCTGTCCGCGCATAGTATAGGCTTTCAATCAAGCTCTATACTGTAACCGGTCGTTTTGATTGAGAGTATGGTGCCACCAGTGCTCTAACTGCCTACCTTCACGCTTCAATCTCTGCAGGTCCTCCATGAACCATGGGGACCTGTGGTGCCGAAACATCAGAAGCAGACACCTAAGACCCACCAGATCTATGACCTCTGCCAGCCAGCCATTCCAGAAGGCCACAAGGTCATCGATGGAGCAACCATCAAGATCCTCCAGTATTTCCCTGAGTGGTCATATGGAACTGGAGCAAGTGGTAGCTTTTCAAGGCCCCACAGCAGACCTCTCAGCGTGGTGGGGCAGAGGAGCTACCATGCCTTGAGTAGATGTACTACATTTTGAGTAAGATTGCTATGTACCGTATCCTTTTTCTGGGGCCAGAGCACATAGCCAAATGCCCAACCCCATGGCAGGGGGAACATCTGGTGGCCACAAGTCACACAATATTTGCACTGCAATGTGCTTGTTCACACTGCAATGTGTGGTAAGGCTGCCCAGAGTGGGGTAAAGCTGCCCAAGACACTGCAGGCATCTTGTGAGAATTTATTTTTATTTATTTATTTCTTGGCATTTCTATGCTGCCCCCTCATGCCCATGGCATCTCGGGGCGGCTAACAATACAACGAAACAATAAAATATTTTAAAACTGATGTTGGTTTTTAATGTAATTTTAAAAGCCCCAACCCTAACCCTACCCTCCAATTCCCCACCCCAGCAATCTCCCCCATTTACCCCTCCCTCCCCCACTCCCCTACAAAGGCCTGGGTGAACAGCCATGTCTTGCATGCCCGCCGAAAGGCGAGCAGACCCAGGGCCAGGCGGGCTTCCTTCAGAAAGGAGTTCCACAACCGTGGTCCTACCACCGAGAACGCCCTCTCCATGGTGGCCCCCTGCCTTACACGGGGGACCTCCGGATAGGTGCCCCCAGTGGATCAGAGGGTTCGTCCTGAGTCACGGAAGGTGAGGCGGTCCCCGAGATAAGAGGGGTCGAGACAGTATAGGGCTTTGTATACCAATACTAACACCTTGAACTTGGCTCTACGCTATAGGCAGCCAGTGCAGAGAACAGAGCACTGGTGTAATGTGCTCATGGCGACCCGTCCCCGTAAGGAGATGGGCCGCCGCATTCTGCACTAGCTGCAGCCTCTGAACCAATATCAAGGGAAGCCCCACATAGAGCGTGTTGCAGTAGTCAAGCCTTGAGGTAATGAAGGCATGGATGAGAGTGGCCAGGTTGGGTCTAGAGATGTATGGGCACAGCCTCCGCACCAGATACAGCTGGCAGAAGGCGGCTTTAGCCACTGCCTTCCGATCCAGGCGGAGGTCCACATCCAAAATCACCCCCAGACTCCGAACCTGCTGGAAATGCACCCTAAGTGATGAAATCCTCACCAATTAGTTGTACTAGTATTGTAGTGACTGTAAATCTCTCTTTTAAAATATTCCTTTAAACAAAAAACAGCACAAGAACCAGATACAGAATTGAATAAAATTATTATTATTATTATTGTTTTAAATCAAGTTACCAGCCATGTTAAACTTTCTGGTGCGAGAGGGAAGAAAAAAAAAGAGAGAAAGTATTCTTGATACTTTTAAATACTGGTCATTGCAAGGACTTCCTTGAGATTCTAGCAGTTGTAAGGGTGCAGAGTCAGGATTAGGGACTTTAGAAATCTTGGGAAAACCATTAGCATAATTAAAGAGACCGTTTCAAGATATACAGCTTTATTTTTCTACCCTTATAGATAAATTACAACCAAGTTTTCCATAACAAATCCAGAGGAAAGACAAAAAAATTAAGCAGAACAGAGATTAATGGTTTGGCATGGTTACATTTAAAGCAAGAATGCTCTACTTCAGGTCCAATTCAATTTTCTCTTTGAAAGGAAGCTTTCTACCAAGTAAACTCATAAGTGGTTTTCCATCCACTTGATAGATGGAAGATAAATGTTAAGGTTCACCATCTACAATGTGCTAGTCTTAGTTTGCTAGATTAAGAGCTAAATTTCTAGTCAGTTTTGCTACTTCATACAAAGCACTTCCAATAAATCTTTTTAAAGGGACACTCAAGTATGTTTCCATTTTGTTTGACACAGCAAGAACTCTCAATGACCTTTTTCAGTGTCTGGGTAAAACGGGTATGGATGAGAGCAAAAGGTCCACGGCTTAATCTAAAGAAGGTTAAAGTTTGTGTTAGTTGTCTGGAAGAACAAGCAGACACCAAGATTATTAGACCATTCAGGATGTAGGTATACAGGTTTGTGGGTCAGATTTGCAGATCCAGGGACTGGCTGAAACTATTCGCTACTACTAGAAATCAGGTAGTAGCAATAGCCAAGTCAGCTTATCAAGTACAACACTTTGACATGGTGCACATGAAGCCTGGCGATTACAAACATTTTTCTTGGATACAGACTTCACTGTCATCCACACCTTTGTCACCTGAAGATTGATTACTGAAAAACACTTCGATTAGGGTTGCATCTTAAAACTGATGCCCTGTACAAAAAATACAGAAAGCATCTTGGAAAGTGAAGTGTCTTTGGTATCTTCACTGAGAATACTGCTGCTGTCACAGTCCCTTTTGTAAGAGGGGAAAGAATGAATAGTTAAGACACCATTTATTTGGGCTAACATGCAAGCTCTCCAATTACACAGACCTCTTCTCTCACAGAAGAGCTTTGTGAAGTTCAAAAGGCTGCAGGTTCTCTTCAACAGAAGTGGGTATCATCTTAACTACTTTGTCCCACAAACATATTCGACGTGGTCCCGCACTACTGACTGCCTGGCTTTGAATCTGTAAACCTTGGATGACTTGGGAATTCTCTTACTGAGAAGTCACATTTCTTTCTACATCCAATTACCAGTAAAGCACTTGAACTGAGCCCCTCAGCCACAATTATGTGAAGGAAACCATTTCTACCCTCAGAATTCACCTCGGACATTCTCTCTGTCTCAGTCTGTGTCTGGGGAAGGTCAGGCCATGCTCTCACCAGGCATTTATGGAAAGGAGAATTGTTAAAAGAGGGAAATTTGAGTTTTTAGTATCCCAGATTCCTCTTAGTGTGTGTATTGTGCTACTGTGGGTAAATGAGGACTGATTGTCCATTTGTTGTATTTAAAAGAATGTCCAACAGACATTCTTCAGTATTTCATACATTCAGACCATTTTTATTATAGTTATTTACTTTCCATCCTATGCTTCTTGTTCTATTTGGAAAGTGAAACAAAGTTAGTTTCACTTTGTGTAGTCACCTCTATTTTGTTGTTTGCCTGCACAATAACACTGCTAAAAATAATCTTTAGGGTGTAAAGGTTAATGTTAAGTCATGTCTAGCTAAAGCTCACTGGAAAACTCACTGGACCAACTAAGACCAGATGCTAAATGCTAAGACCAGACGTTAAGGCAAGGAAGAGTCAACTTCATTTTTTAAAGTTAGCCTAAATAAAACTTTAATATCAGATGCAACTGTTAAATACATTTGGAAAAATAAGCATTTCTCTTCTGTTGATGCTTGCGTAGCTTCCCTCAGCAATTGAGAATTACTCAGTTCTGCTATTTGCTTATGGTACGTAAAGTGGCGTCGTATACAAAATGAAAGAAAAATATTTTACTTCCAGCAATGGCAGGTGCTAGCAAAGCTCAACATTGTTTGACAGAAGTTTTTTTAATTTCTGTCCAACGAAGTACTACTGCTGCCATTCTAGTTTGCGGAACTGTAAAAAACAGATTTGCCTCCCACTACATGTCTGTTCCCTGATTTTTTGATCAACACTACATAAAGAGGAAGAGAGGTGATGCTGGGCAAACTGAAATTTCACCTTAGACTTAAAAGATAGCTCACACATGGCTATCCCCAAGACAACTAATACCATTTTAACAAATGAAAGATACAATTTATCTTTGTAAGACTCTTTGTGGAAGTTCAGTTACTTTTTAGGTCATACAAGAACCCACACATTGCCATATTGGATGACACAGTAAAACTAGTAAGTCTGAGGTTGCTAGCCATCTACACAAGCCAATTGCAGGTGGTCAATGCACTGACAGAGAAGCTGGCCTGTTGCACCAAGGGCAGGTACCCAGCCTTCCTTGGGCCTGTTAGAGCTCTTCAGGATCAGTAAGCTAAAGCACAATTGTTGCCTCTCCCTCCTCCAGGATGAGGTCATGCAAGCAGTAGTGTTGTAACGTGCCCATTTCTGCCTTTTAACAAGATAGCTAACTAGTTATGGCAAAGCCTTCCAGCACCCTCCCTAGCTTTACAACATAGGCGAGCTGTGGCCACATTGCTGTTTGTGGATCAAGGAGCAATCAAGAGTTGATGGTTTCTTCCTCACTTTGATTACTTCTTCTGTTTCTGTTGAAGAAACTGTGGTTGTATAGGTAAAGTAAAGCCTGTAGGCTCCACTCTCATCTACTTACATCTTTTAGGAACATCCAAGGTAAGATTCTACAAGCTCCAACACCTAGCAATCCAACAGCTTTCTTCTCCAGCAGCCCAGACTTAGGAGCAGCACTTTGGTGCTTTGGTGTGTGGCAGAATCAGTGTCCCAGGACTCCAATTTTTCTGCCCCACGCCACCCCGATTGCCAGCTTAGCCGCTTTGTCTGCCATCCATGGGGGCCTGAGGTGTCCAGACTGCCACCCTCCCCACGCCCCTGGGCTCCCGTTCCCCCTCCCCCAAAGTGCTGCTGCTGCCACCACCACCAACCATTAAGCCCTGACCACACGGGGGCAGAAGCATGGCTTGACTCCCATGCTTCTGCACCTGCACAGCCAGGGGGAAATGGCATGGGGAAACCAGCTGATTGGCACTAGGCTGGTGTACTGTCAGGAGCTAACTCAGCTGCAGCTAGGCTGGAGAGGAAGAGCTTCCACACGCACTAAACAGAACCTGCACAGGGAGCACAGAAGCTCCCTGCGACGATGCCCCCACCTCCTCCTCCTCTGTTCCTCCTGCTCCTCTGGATGGGCAGAGATAGGAGGTCATCACAGGGAGCTGTTTCGCTCTCATGTCTCTGTGCACCACACAGGATTGGCAGGGGGAGTGCGAGGACTCTAGGAGTCACACACACCCCGTGAGCATGTGGCCCTGTGGGTCCAGCAACCAGCCCACCCAAGACCCTCCCCAAACCCAGGAGCCCCATGCAAGAAGGCAAGTGCTGAGTCCTGGGTGTGGGAGCAGAACAAGGTAACCCAGGGGCCTCTAAAGGTGTGGGGCAGGGATTGTGCAAGTGTAAGCCCTTCACCCCGTGTTTACACACGCTGCAAATGCAAGCCCCTCACCAATCCCCGTGTGTGTGCGCACATGCCCCTCCCCCATGTCTGTTGCAAGTGACTGCAAGTCCTTTGCTCCTCCCCCCTCCCGTGCGTGCGTGCAGCTTAGAGGTGGGGTGGATTTTATTTATTTTTATTGAGTCAAACGTATATGCTGTCCTCCCCTAAAGCGGCGGGTGGTTGGGGGCCAGCATCCTGAGAAGGGCCTAGGGGTGCAAAATTCCTAAGTCCAGCCCTGCTCTCCTGGGCTTGTTGGGAGCCTACGTGGCTTAGGATATTTTAGGCTGAGAAGTGCACAGTGACATCTGACCATTGTACAAGCAGGTACAAGCAGATCCTCAAAATAGGAATTCTGTTAGTGGCTATGAAATTTGGGAGTCTTATGGCATTCAACTGCTATACGAGGCTAGACAGAACTTTGTATATGCACCAAACTGTGTTGCATAATTTCCACTTTACAGGAAAATATAGAATCTTTTGAGAACTTGGTAACTTATTTCAAGAACTAAAGGATGCAAATTTCTTCTGAAAATCTGGTCTCGGATGAACTTGAACCCTGGCTTCTGAATGTAGACCCTGCTTAGAAAGTGGCTTATTAAAAAAACTAAAGTCTAGAAACAAAAACAAAACCAGACTGGGATTAAGGGAGGGTGGAGGAGTGCAACATCAAGTATGGCAATACTAAGGTTACTAGGAACTACGCTATCTAGTCTGGTAGAGGGGCTAGAGACTAGAGGCAGACAAGACAGGAGTGGATAGAGAAGAGAAGGGGGTGGAAGGGATCTAAAGACTATGTTCTAAAGCACAGTGCAAAACAGAAAGCTGAACACATGACTGGCTCCTCCACACATTAGGTATGGGACAAACAAAGGAAGGAAGAGTGATTGAAATCAAGATATCCACACTTAAATGCTTTTTATATTAAAACTTTGGGGCAGAGCTAGCAGCAGTCTTACTTATTTTAAGCCAATGCCTACATTGGGGGCTTGCATGATTGAAACCATGATGCATCTTAAGCAAGTTACGCTGCACCAGATCAACAGTAAATACAAGCATGTTAAAGTCAGTCAGCACAAAGATCACAAGACTTGCATCCCAGATGCTTAATGACAGTTTTTTGCCTCATTTCCCCTCTCCAGTGGGGCAAAATGACAAAACTACACAAATGAGGGACTAACAAAAACTGACAGCCCTAACAACAAGGAAGCGGGGAAGACACCCACATGGAGCAGAGAAGCAATAAGAGAGAGAAAAATGTTGTCTGAGGAAAAGCGCTTCCCATGGGGAAGGCAACTCTGCTTATGAAGCAGGTTTACATTGACTAATTCCGATTTCTCATTGGCTACTGGTCAATTATTTTCCATCTCGCTTCTAAATTCACCTTACTGCTTCACTGGAATCTTCCCGAGGAGGACGATCACAACAGTGTTCCTCTCACCTAGAACTCCTAACTCGGTGAGAAATGAGATTTGGAATTGTGTGATTGTTACCCCGCTAAGAATGAGATGTGATCCTTCTTGGTTGAAAACCAGAGGTATAAAATAACCAAGTTTTGCTGTGGCAACGGTTATATAAAGCAAGACAACAGTGATGTAAGATGAAGACTATGCTACAAGAGTCTATTAGACAGCAGCATCATTACGGAAAGGCAACACAAGGTCCCTCAAAAGTTAAACATTGCTGGACAAGTTATTTTTGAAGAGCAAATGCCCCTTTAGCTGCAAGCTCAATGATTTGAAAGACACATAAAAACATTTGCGGTGCAGCCTGCACCAGGCGCAGGTATACATTATGCCAGAGGGTACTAGCTACAATGTTTTGAACTCACTGCTGCAAGTTACTTTATCTTCCCGGGTCAGGTCTGTAACAGTTAACCAGAGCACAAGCCTTTTGAGTGCGATTACAGATGGGTACCCAGAGCCAGCTCCGCTCCCCACCCGCTTCCCAGCGCCTCCTGATCCAGCTTTACCTGGGCAGCTCATGCCCCCCAGGCGCCCCTCTTGGCCCCAGGGTGCTGTGCGCTGGCCCCGCCAAGGAGACCGGCTGCTCACACCGGATGGGAGGAGGCGCTGGTTTTAAACGGGGTTTAAGCCGGGGCAATAAGCAGCTGCGCGCCGAGAGGCAACAAGGCTTATTGGAGCGAGGGGAGACGCCTCCCCCCGAGATAAGCGGCCGCGGCGGAGAGGAAGTACTGGGCACCCCCGCCGGCGGACGGAGAAGCGCAGGATCAGGCACTCTCCCGGCCTCCACCCCACCCAACCCCCGGGGCCTGGGCCTAGGCCAGGCCCAGCCGCAGCCCCGAGCCCCAGTCCCTCCCCCGCCGCCGGCTAAGAGCCGGCGGGCCAGCAGCTGAGCCAAGCCGAGACCTTCTCCTCCTCCCCGGCCCAGCTGCCCGGTACCTGCACGGCGCGGCTGAGGAAGGTGCCTGCATCGGCCGCCAGTTTCTTCACGTTGAAATCCATGATGTTCATGTTGGGCCCGGCCGCTTCCTGCCCCCTCCCACTGTGCGGCGCGGCGCGGCGCGGCCCGGGTGAGGGAGGCGTTGGGCGCTGCCGGCCCCGGCCCGGCTCTGAGGCACCGGCAGCCGATTGGGCGGTGTCAGGGCCTGGATTTAGCAGAGGATCCAGCCGAGCCACCTCGCCCGAAGGGGCTTTTCTAGAGGCGGGGCTTAAAGGGGACGCACAACAACCCGCCCCGGCCTCGGGGGGGGGGGCAGGATAGAGACGATCAGCTCTGGGATCTGCTTGGGGACGGGGTAAAATCGGATAAGCTCTGGGATCTGCTTGAGGGAGCAGGATGGAAAGGATTAGCTCAGGGTTCTGTTTGAGGGGGCAGGATAGGCAGGATCAGCTCTGGGATCTGCTTGGGGATGGGATAGAATTGCATCAGCTCTGGGATCAGAGGCAGGGATCTGCTTGAGGGGGCAGGATGGAGAGGATCAGTTCTGGGACTAGGCTGGGATCTTCTTGGGGGGCAGGATAGGATCCGCTCTGGGATCAGAACCTGGGATCTGTTTGGGGGCAGGATGGACAGGATCAGCTCTGTAATCGGAGGCTGGAATCTGTTTGGAGGACAAGATAAAAAGGATCAGCTCTGGGATTGGAAGGGGCTGGGATATGCAGGGAAGGGAGTAGCAGGATAGAAAGGGATCCACTTGGGCGAGTGATGTGGTCCGCCCATGGTGACAGGATAGAAGGATCAGCTCTGGGATTTCCCAGGGGTCTTTTTTTTTGGGGGGGGGGAAGGGAGGATAGAAAGGATCAGTAGGTTTTCAGGAGGGATTTGAAAGTTGGGAGGGAGGGAGCAGGATTAATGTATCCAGGGAGGGCATTCCAGGCATGGGGGGCAGCAAGACAAGGGGCACAGATGTTTAGAGGAGCAAGGGAGTCACAAGTAGGTGAGGGCAGAGAATGAGAGAAGCTCCTGGGCAGGAGTGTGGTGGGATATAAGAGCAGAGAGATATGGGGGAGCAAGGCCATGAAGAGCCTTGAAAGTGAAGACTAGGAGCTTGAGCTGAATGCATTAATGTAGAGGGAGCCAATGTCGGATGGAGAGGAGGGGCTGAATGTTGTCAAAGTGATGGGCAAGGAGGATGATTTTGGCAACAGAGCACTGGATGAAGATGAGGGAGGTGAGATCAGAGCAGGGGAGAAAGGAAGAAGTCATAGTGAAGACAAGAGGTGACTAGAGCATGGATTAGGGTTTTTGCAGTGGCAACAGTAAGGCAGGACTGGATTTTAGTAATATTATACACAGCAGTGCGATAGGATTTGGCAACAGCCTGGATCTGAGGCTTAAAGAAGAGGGAGGAGTCCAAAATGAATCCCAGGCTACATGGCAAAGATGAATCCCAGACTTGAGGGTCAGGATGGATCATGGTGATACACTCAATGAAATTGAGAGGGAAGTAGGCGGGGAATATTTTGGTGAGAAGATGAGTTTGATCTTGGCCATATTAAGTCTCAGTTGTTGGGGAGACATCCCAAGCAGAGAGACAAGTCAATGATATGAGACTGGATGGAGGAGGAGAGCACGAGAGTGGAGAGATGTTGCATGTCATCAGCATACAAAGTGATACTGGAATGCATGAGATTCAATGAGTTTAACCAGAGAAAAGAAGAGGACCCAAGATAAAGCATTTGGGAACTCCCACAGAGAAGGGAAGTAACGTAGAGGAGGTATGAGCAAGAGAAACATTGAAGGTGCTGTTCAAGAAATATGAGGAGAACCAGTCGAGGACAGAGTCCCAGTAACCAAGGGAGTATAGCGAGTCCAGGAGGAGGCCATGGTTGACATTGTCAAAGGCAGCAGAGGGACTGAGGAGGATAAGAATGGAATAGAGGCCCTTAGTGAGGGCAGTCTCGGTCAAGTGGAGAGAGTGAAAGCCTGATTGAAGGGGGTCAAGGGAGGCATTAGAAGAGAGGAAATCAAGACAGCGCATGTAGACAGCCCGCTCCAGGAGCTTGGAAGCAAAGGGTAGGAGTGAAATGGGATGATAGTTGGAAGGGTCAGAAGGGGCAGTCTTAAGAATAAGGAAGGCTGTGGTGTGTTTGAAGGCCAATGGAAATGACCCAGTAGAGAGGGAAAGATTCATGATGTGCAGCAGAGAAGGCGCAGCTGTGGGGGCAATCACTGTTATGAGGCAAGAGGGGATGAGATCAAGAGGATAAGTGGAGGGGTTGGATGAAGAGAGGAAGGAGGTTACCTCATCAAGGCAAGCTAGGAAGAAGAAGGAGGAGAAGAAGAAGAAGAAGAAGAGAGGCAGGAGGGGAAATAGCAAGGTAGAGTTTATCAATCTTGTTGAAAAAAGAGAAGATCCTATGCAGAGAGAGAGAGGAAGTGAGGGAGAGGACAGGGAGGTTTCAGAAATGTTGAGAAAAGACAGCGAGGGTTGCGGATGTAAGATTTGATTAATGTGGAGTAACAGTGGTCTTTGGCCAGGGAAAGGATATTGCTAAATGCAGAAGGAGCAAACTTAAAGTGAAGGAAGTCAGCAAACTCATGAGACTTGTGCCAGAGGTTCTCAGCAGCTTGAGAGCAAGATCAGAGGTGGAGGATGAAAGCCAAGGATGGGGGTGTAGCAGGACGCAGCCAGAGAGGGCTGTGGCCCCTTTAAAATAGTAGGTGCCAGGTGTGATGACACTGACACTGGGTGCAGTCATTTGCCAACCCTGCAAATGAATGCCAGCCTGGCTTGGGAACAAGCAGAAGAGTGAAGGGACTAAGTGGGCAAATATTGGCCCTTTAAGGCTAAAGAGTTTAAGATGTGGCAGATAGTGATGAATTAGATCCTATCTAAAATTTGGACCCCTCGCTGGCCCAGGTGCTGCCAACAAATTGGGACAAAGTCTCACTTCCTGAGCTCGAAAGGTGGACGAAGGATCCCACCTTGGTGCACTGAAGAGATATGATGTGTTCTTCCCAGGACCGGCGTGTTATTGTAGAGGCTTTCACCACACTGTCCCATATGGCCCAGTCCTTCAATGCCGGAGACATTCCTGGCCAACGCCGTGCCCGATCATTTGGCCGGGCCTGGTTTGACCAGGATTGCCGCAGAGCTAGGAATCAGTATAGGAGTATTTATCTGGAGTATTGACGGATGGGGGCACTTGCCTTCCCCCTCTTTACTTCCAGTTGAAGAAGGAATATCGGGTCTTGATCAAATTCAGAAAGAGGACTCACTATGAGTCTACCTGGAAATTGGTCATAGAGGCGGCACAAAGAGGTAACTTCCAACATTTTTGGAAACTTTTGAACTCAGGAATGGGAGAAACTATTACTAGGGCTGTTCCTCCTATTGCAGCTCAGATTTGGGCCAACTACTTCTCTAATCTGTATGCAGTGTCTGCTGGGGAGGCAGACTTAGAGGAATTGTTGGTTGACATGAGGGATGCTCCCTTCTGGCCTCCTGTGTCCTCTGAGGAGGTCAGCGACCTGATCACCACGTGCAGAAGCAATAGGGTGCCTGGTTGGGACCTTATTACCATAAATTTTCTTAAGTGCTATAGGGATTGGTGGGTGCCCATGTTATCATCACTGTTTACAGCCATTGACCAAACAGGGCATGTGCCATCAAATTGGGCCCAGGCTATCATGGTCCCTATTTTCAAAAAGGGTGATAGCACCCAACCAGATAATTATAGACCTATAAACCTGCTTTGCATAATAAGTAAGCTTTATGCTAAACATTTGCTCGGCAGACTTACTACCTGGTGTGAGGAATTGGGTGTGATTCACCCTGAGCAAGCAGGGTTCCAGCAGGAAAGATCAACGATTGATCATTGTTTGATTCTTGGGCACCTAATAGATAAATACAAACCGCGTAATTGAAGGCTATATGTAGCCTTTTTGGACCTTAGGATGGCCTTTGACTCAGTGAGCAGGCCAATCCTGTGGGCCAAATTAGCAAATTTATCTATGGATTTGAGACTTTTGGCCCTAATTAAACTTTTGTATACAGGTTCTAAGTTGGTGGTCAGGTTAAATCCACGGGGGCAAATTTCAGAGGAGGTCACTGTTAAACGGGAGGTCAGACAGGGCTGTGTGCTCGTGCCTTCGCTTATTAATTTATCAATGATGTGGTCCGGTGCATGGCTTTGTCTCGTTTTTTTCCTCCCCGTGTAGCATCACGCTACATTGGCTGCCTGCTATTCGCTGATGACCTGGCCCTTCTATCCCAGACCCGGTAGGGCCTAAGTAGGCAGCTAGATGCTTTTGCGTGTTACTGCAGGGAAAATGACCTAACCTTGAACTTAGCAAAATCCAAGGTAGTAGTTTTTGCGAACTCCTTGAAGAACAACTGGCATACTTGGAGGGTTGAGGGAACCTGTCAGTAGGAAGGGGGCGAAGGGACCACGCACACACCACACGCCACACGCTACCTTGCGCCTGGGGGTACGGCAGGTGCGCTCCCGGGGTGGAGGAATGCCCGTCAGGATAGTATGTGGGCCAACGCCCCTGACACGAGGTCTGGGCTAGGCCCCTATCATCATGGGGCGCCGAGATTACAGGCAGAGCAAGGCCCTCACCGTTCACCACGACCACAATTATCCGTGCACTCGGGGAACAGGAAGGTATGGTGCGGAGGGCCGGTGAGGAAGGCGTGAGCAGGGCCCCACGGGGTTGCAGGAGAGGAACAGGGGGGTTCAGACACAGGGACCCTAAGGGAGGGGGCAGGGACACCACAGGATCAAGGACAGATACTCGCTCACCCACTCTTGCAATTACACACAACACTCACACTTGGGGAAGTAAGGCACAACAATCAATTTCCACAATACTAAATCACACTTAGCTTTTGCTTCCAGGCGGCCGGTCTGCGTTTAATCACCAGCCCTGAACGCTCCGGCCAGCCTGGTTTATAAGGGGCTTGCCCCGCCCTCTTTCTGCCGTGCTAGCCTTGCGGAGCGGCGCAGTGGGCGTGGCGCCTTTTCCGCCGTCTGTAGAGGGGCCCCGCCCTCCTGTGATGCGGGCGGGCCTCCTACGCTGTCAGTACAGCCGGGAAAGGTTTGCTCCGTGCTGGGGTGTGTGGCTTTCTCCTGCTCTCCCTTCGCCTCCGGCTGCGCATGCGAGGCTGCTTTCCCCGTGGGGCTGGGGGTTTCCTCTTCTGCCGGGCTCTGCCGCCGCCCGCCTCCCCGCTGCATACCGCGGCGCCGGGACACGGCGCCGCGGATCCTGACAGAACCCAAATACTCCCAGTAAAAGAGTTTAGGTACCTGGGGATTAAATTTCAATCTGTGGGGGTGTGGAAGCAACATCTAGACTGGGCACTGGTGGCAGCCAAATAATCGGCATTTGCCATCCAAATTTTGCCATCCAAATTTTTTGTTTCCTCGGGCAGGACTGAGTATAGAATGGCCCTTAGGGCCTTCAATACTAAGTCCACGACACAGGCATTGTTTGGGGTGGAGCTATGGGCACCTTTTGCTCCTGCACATATTGATTAAGTTCAGTCGGTTTTTCTTAGGTGCTTGCTTAGGGCCCCGGGAGGGTACCCTGGGGGCCGCAATTAGATTGGAACTGGCTCAGTGGAGATGGTCCTTCTTGGCATGGTCCAGGGCCCATAGACTTTGGTTAAAAACGGTGGACCCGAGGCAGAAGGGCCTCTTCCCTTATTTGCAAGCTGATACCCACAGGAGCCAGTGGGCTCGGAAGGTTGAAAACCATGCAGCTGGACTTGGCTTGGCTTGCAGCCAAGGACCCAGGGGTAGCGAGGGTGGAATTAAAATGCAGATGGGAGAATGTTGACCTTCATGAGGAGAGAGCCCGGGTGGCAGCTTCCCCTCGCATGTTGTATTATTTAAGGCTGACTCCCCCAATCGATTCCCTGGCCCACCATCTGGTAGCAAGCCACTCGGCCAGGGGAAAGTGGCTGTCAGCCGCAAGACTTAATACTCTGCCAACCCACCTTTGGATTGGCAGATTGGCTGGGGTGCCCTTTCATCAGAGATTATGTCCTTACGACCAGTTGGAGGTCAAAACTATAAAACACGTATTATTTCGGTGCCATTTATATGATCAGCAGCGGACCAAGATCCTGGAGCCTTTTTTGCTGAGCAAGTTTGGAAGGTCGGATGACAGAAAAATGGAGCTTTTACTTAGTAATATTAACCAGGATTTCTCTGGGCTAGCGGTTAAGTTTCTGATAACTGCTTTTAGCAAGAGAGCAGTTTGTAAATCTTAAATCACTTGACAACGAAAATCCCTCAGATGTACAGGGAGAATGAGCTGTTGATGGATTTTATGTCGGGTTATGTATGACGGCATATTGATGATATGTATATGTTTGTTTCTAGCAATGGCCTAGGCCACGCTTAATAAAAATTATTGATTGATATAGATCCTATCCAAGATGCCATGGAGTGCTTTTTGAAAAGTTCATGGGAAAATTTGGCAGGGATCTGAGTTGACTGCATTGCTGTAATTTGCAGTGATTTTTGCAGAATAAGCCAAACCTCGCAGTGCCATGCTGAAATTGCAGTGACACTGCAGTGGGGGCTGTCTGCAGGATCTTTAAATCCTGGCTCAGGCATAAACTTGTCACCTGACCCCAAACTAAAACTGTTGCTGCAGCTGCCGTCTGTCTGGGAGGCGTGACCATGACCTGAGGGTACATAGGCCCTTGGGAGATGAATTGTGGGTGGGTGGGGTCTGAAGGCCCTATGTTTGGGTAAGGGAAGTCGGGGGTTTTAATGTGAGGTGGGAATTCTGGGGGTGCTGAAATTCCAGAGGATTTGAGTTGTGTTTAATTAGCAAAGTTGTGATTCTATGTCAAACCTGTTGCAAATTTGCTTCCCAGCATGCATAGATATGCAAATCAATTTAATTATGCAAATATTAATGCTTGCAGTGAATTTGCAGAATTTGGCTTCACTGGCTGGAGAATATATAAGATTTTTTGGTGCAGTGAACTTGGGTCCCTAGTAAACTATATCAAATTAAATCTTTGCTACAGCCCTGAGCATAACTCCATTATTTTCAATGAGGCTTGCACTAACAGAACTCTTTGAGAATCAGGTTTTTAGATCCAGATTCTGGATAGGTGTGTTTAGGATCATATTTGAGGATTGAAGACTTA
>QEPC01006747.1:3218-13642 GCA_003113815.1 Sphenodon punctatus | reverse complement strand
TCCATGAGGATAGTGCCTTTGCTAGCATCATGGGTGGACATCCCATTCATTTCAATAGGATTTGCATCTGTGCTAACTGTTCACCTGGGCATTATCCACACAGAGCATCATGCCTATTGGATTGGGCTGTATTCACATTAGTATTTGGTATTACTGAGCCTGAAAATAATTTGGTGCACATAACCCATGCAGCCTAACAGTAGCTATGGCCAGAGTCCTGAAGCCATTTACTCATGAGTAGTTCCACTGGAGTAAACAGGATTATGTTGGAAAAGTGGCTACATTCCTAAGGCCACATGTCCAAAAGCAAATCCCAGAAAAAGGAAATAACAATAAACAGTCTTTTTAACCTTGCAAAGTTTTGAAGTCTTGAGTATAGCCTTCCTACTCAGCTTCCAATTTTTTTTTTTGGAAGCTACAAAGTTGCTCAGCATAATCCTCCATAAGGATTACACATTATTTCAATAGGGCTCACATGCATGCCGATTGCTAACGTGGGTGCTATCTTGATGGAGAATTGCACCCATCAAGTTACAAATAAATTACTAATAGCAGCAGCAATGGGAAGCTGCTGTCTGTCTGTAGACAGAGGTTGCTTCTACACAAACACAATTATCCTGGTATTAGCTGTAATTCCAGGATAACATCCTGGGATGTTAACTGTCCACATGAGCATTAATTTTCAGGGACAAACACTATTCTGGGACTGCAATGTAGAAACTTATACTGGTATACGTCACAAGGAGGACTGCATCAGTCCCAGGTGCAGCACAGTTGAATTTCAGTGCCTTAGGGAACTCTGACGGAGAGAAAAATGCCTCTGCTAGAGCATCAGTCTTGTCATTAATTGTCCAGGATATAAATTTCCAGAGGGGATTCTGTTTCTGTGTAGAGACCTGAGACAAACATGGCAGTTCCAAAGGGAATCCGATTCTGCCACACAGACAGCACAGTTGAATTTCAGTGCCTTCTTCCACTCTGATTTCTGAAAATACAACAAATTGGTGGGGATGCTAGTGCTCTTGGAGATAATGGACACATTATCTGCCCCCTCCATTTCCAGCTGCTGCCATCCCTGGCCAATCTGAGGGTTTGGTGAGAGACCCAAAAGAGAGGGGCAGTATCCCCTGGTCCTGAGTACCTCTCCGGGCAGCTGTGACTCCTCTCTTCCGAACATCCTTGTGCTTATGTCACTTGCTGTCACGGGTCCCTGGGGTGGATGGGTGTGATGGGTTCCCTCCACTGCAGGGTCAGACTGGATGAGGAGGCAGCATGGGTAGCATTTTGTCACAGCCTTCTCTGCTGTACATCCTTACCTGTGACATTTCGCCACCAGAGACTGCAAAACACCGTAGAGGGGAGGTAAACTCTACCTGAAGTTCTCTATGGTGGGTGGGGGAGGGCTTCATTCTGGGATAATGATGTACATGAGCACTATCCTGGTACTGCTCTATAATGGGGGGAAATAAGACCTCAATCAGGTTGGTCAATTATAATAAAAGAATAGTTGTTCAAAATATAGCTTACTTTTATTAGAAAAGTCACACCACCAGTAATAGATCAAAACATAGACCTATCGGCTGTTACTCTCCCTTTAAATAAATATGTATATGAGCTATTAAAATGTCCTGAAAGCTGGTCTTCTGATCTGTTGGGTACGTAATAACGTGATCTTGCAAACTTTTTTGAAATAATTTTGTGTATATTTTGAAAGTCCACTAGGTGTCAGTATAACCACAGTAATAATAATAATTTTTTATTTTTTTTTAAGGGGTTCCTTAGGGTTTTATAAATCCATTGTTATGGTTGCATGTAAGGACAAAATCTTCCAAATGTCCGGTTGGCACAAACTGCTTGCACAGTAGCAAGCTTTGAGGATTGAACTGTAAATTTCCAGTTGAAATGCAGAAAGATTGCTTTATAAGCAGTCTTTAGCTAAGCAAGCTATATAAACAGTGAAAAGTACAAATTAAAGACTACCATCTTAAATTCTCTTTATAAATAAAAAAAGAGCATTTTTTTAGTGTAAATCACATACCTGTAGAACTGGCCAGGTTCTTCATCTGTAGCATAATAGTCCGATCTTTAAAAGTACACTGCTGATGCAAGGTTCTGTTCAGCCACTGGAGGAGGACTTTGCATGTTACTACTAATTAGATGGATTAGTAGAATGGCTGGATACTTAAGCTTTGGGGCAACCCTACTAAGAGACCAGGGTCTATTCCTCACTATGCCTGTGTCACCAGGGGTGTAGCTAGCTTGGGATGGGTCCAGGGACAAGAAATGTCCATGCTCCTCCCCCACTTTTTTTCCCCTGCCAGTGGTGAAGCCGTTGGCCTAGAGGCGCCTCCTGGCTCAGCCGACCTAAGGGCGCTAGGCTGCTGGTGCTCAAGACTTGTTTGCTCTCTGCGGAGACTGCAGCGTGCTGCTGCTGGGCCCATCCGTCTTCTGGGCCAGCAGTGAGCTGGTCCCAAGGTGCACTCCGTCCCTTGCGGCTCGCTGCCTGCATGCTGGGGCTGAGCATGGCCACCAGCAGCAGTGCTATTGCTGTCCCGGCTCACCTGACTAGCCCTGGAGGCCAGGGCCTGAGTGGGCAGGGGCAGGCTGGGCCAACTCGATGCGGGGAGCACTGGAATGGGAATGTGCCTGGCAGCAATTCCACTCCGTTACTGAGGAGCCGCTGGCGGGCACCTTCCTGCTCGGGCTGGGCCTCCCCCGAGTCAGCCCAGACGCGACCGGACTGGTGGGGAGGATTCCTCCTCCACGACGTGGCACCAGGGGGGTGAGCCAAGCCACGAGGCTTGAGTGTGACCTGGCCTGACACAGACTGCTGCATGGGGCCCCTTCCCATCCCTGCCCGCGGTTGCAACATTGTGTCAGACACCATGTATTTTATTTATTTATTTTTATTTTATTCTAAAATTTATATGCCGCCCCCCTCCTGCCCCAGGCATCTCAGGGCGGCTCACAGCATTTTAAAACATATTAAAACAAACAATAATAAAACTACCATTAAAACAATATAAAACCCACCCCATCTCCCTCAGGAAAGGCCTGGTGGAACAGCCAGGTGTGACAAAGCCTACAGAAAGGGTGGAGGTCAGTAATCAAGCGGACCTCCAATGGGAGGGAGTTCCACAGCTGCGGTGCAGTCACAGAGAATGCCCTCATGGTGGACACCCGGGGGACCCCAAGGAGGATGCCCCCAGCCGACCGCACAGGCTGATCCAGGGCCTGGAGGGTGAGGCGGTCCTGCAGGTAGGTGAGGCCCAAGCCATTTAGGGCTTTAAAGGTTAGCAGCAACACCTTGAGTTGGGCCCGGAAAACTATCAGCAGCCAGCGCAGAGGGCGTAACGTACACTGGTGTAACGTACTCGCGTCGGCCTGTCCCAGTCAAGAGACGGGCCGCCGCATTCTGCACCAGCTGCTGTTTCCGAACCAGCACCAAGTGTAGCCCCATTTAGCGTGCGTTGCAGTAATCCAGTATCGAGGTAATAAAAACATGGATGACTGTGGCCAGATCCGAGACATACAGCCGAAGCACCAGATGTAATCAGCGAAATGCCCCCTTCGCCACAGCCATCACCTGGGCATCCACGTGGAGCTACTGATCCAGGAGCACCCCCAGCCTCTGGGCCTGAGAAACCAAGGGAGGACGGATCCTATCAATGCTGGGGACCATCACTCCCTCGGCCCACCCCACAATCATCACCTCCATCTTGTCAGGATTTAATTTCAGGTGGCTCGCCCTCATCCAGTCCCCCACAGCTGATAAACACCAGGTAAGCACTGAGACTGCTGGGCCTGAGTTGAAAGAAAAATGAGAGAGATAGCTGGGTGTCATCAGCATATTGATGACACCTCACCCCAAACTCCCAGACAACTTCCCCCAAAGGCTGCACATATATATTGAACAAGAGAGGGGATAAGATGGAACCCTACTGAATCCCACACTTGAGGCCCCGGGGTGAAGATGAAAACTCCCCCAGGACCACACGCCGGGTTCTCCCATCCAGGAAAGAGTGGAACCAATGATCAACGGTATCAAATGTAGCCGAGAGATCTAACAGGATCAACAGGGTCAAGCGACCCCGGTCCAATTCACGGGAGAGGTCATTGACCAAGGCCACAAGTGAAGTCTCCATGCCATAACCCAGACGGAAGCCCGACTGTGAGGGATCAAGAAAATTGACCTGGTCCAAATGCCCCTGAAGCTGCCGAGCCACCACCCGTTCAATAACCTTCCCTAAAAAGGGAAGGTTAGAGACTGGCCGATAACTGGCAGGGGCGTCAATGTCCAAAGATGGTTTCTTGAGCAGGGGCNGCCCCAGTATCTCCTGGCAAGCCTTAACTAGCCAGGACGGGCATGGGTGGCAGCCAGAAGGACCCCCAGCCAGCTATGGGGGGAAAGGGTGGCTTGGCTACCTTGGATATTGGGCCCCCAGCCAGTACGGGCCTGGGGGATGAATGTCCATGTTTGTCCAATGGTAGCTACATCCCTGTGTGTCACACTTCTGTCAGTTTTTATTGAAAGTGAGAGAGCAGCTTCTATTCTGCTTCTAGGAGAACAGGGTGTTGGTTGAAAGGAAAACAAGTGAGGTGTATAAGGGGGACAGCAAGTGAAAGTGAGGGTGTTTTCAAACATGATAGCCCACATGTCCATGCTTTGACCCACATGGAATTGTGGGCCACTGTCACTTCTGAAAACAATGCCAGATGTTAGCCCAGGCTGTTTCCTGGGCAGTGTTTGCTCTTAGCCTGGACTGTGACTCAGGAAATCCTCAGGCTAGGTGCCAACACAGTGGGCTTTCATGTCTTACTTTACTTACCATGGTCTGGAGTGGTCGAGAGGGCTAAGCAGCATGGCGTCTGTCATTGACCACCATGGCTGCCCATCAGCCTGGGGGTGGGCTGCTTCATTCTGCATGGGGTAGGGTCGTGCCAAGGCACGACCGTGCATCTCCCCACCCTCTCCCACCACCATCATGTTTGTTCTGTGGCTGGACTGGATCCCTGCCAGAGTGACAGATTCCACCACCTTCCACTTCTCTGGGCGCACCATGGCCAGGCTTATCTGGGTGGTTCTGAGGAAAGGTTTTATGTTTCCAGGGGCATGTACATGCTTGGCGGGCTCCCAAGACTGTTCTTTTGGATGATATCTCTCCCAATCTGAGGTAGAGGAGTTTGCCATGGTCCAGATTGGAAACCAAGATGGTGTGCATGAGCTAGTCAGCATGTCCCTGGACTTGAAGTGGGTGCTGCTTGCAACCAGTAAAGGTGTTATCCACCACGGGTTTCAGGAGGGAAACACCAGGTGGATTTTTAGCGCTTTGGGTAGCTGAAACTCAAACACGACTGGGTTGATCTGCTGGATAATATGGAATGGGCCCAAGTACTGGTGGTTCAGCTTGCATGAAGAGTGGCTGGTGCAGAGATTCTAAGAAGACAACCATACCTTAGCTCCAACAGCAAACTTGGGGGGTAAGGGAGGGAGGGTCTGTCATAGTCAGTCTGCATACTAATTGTAGCCAGTCTTTGCTGCATTCAGGTGCTCCTTCAGTTCAGCTTGAAGGTGATGCAAATGCTGCACCAGGTCAACCCCTCTGGAATCCTTTAGGTGATGGGAAGGGAGGGATGGAAGTGGAGATGGAAGCCATAGTTTGCAAAGAAGAGGCTCTGTTTGGTGGAAGCATATTCCATGTAGTTGTATGCAAATTCAACCACAACAAAGACTACACCTTATACAAACATTATAAAAACTCCAAGTTGATAAAGGTAAACAACTCTCAAGATTTTTCATAACATGTTTTGGGTAATCTCTTGATTCAAATTTATTACATAACCCTGCTTCTTGAATAAAATCTGTCTCGAAGGAACAATTTCTTTTCAGTCTCCTGAATTGGCTCTTGGGGATATTCTGTAGCAGATGTCTAGGATGGTGGCTATCCTAGTACAGATACATATTTTTATCTGTAGGTTTGGTATATGTGCTTGTATAAATATTACTGCTGTCTAAATGAACCCAGAGGCCCCCAAAATTAATATTTTTTAGATTAAATTGCATTATCAATTTAAGTCTTGTGCAACTTATTAAGCCGTGTCAAAAAGGCAGAGAGTAAATGTTCAGTTCAGACCATATGATGAAAACGTCATCTATATAGCACCTCCAGAAGAAAGCGTGTTTATAGAAGGGGTTAAAATTTTCATCATAAATGAATTTTCTCTCCCAATCGTGCATGAATAAGGTGGCTAAGTCAGTGGATAAATTACTGCCCATGCTGACTCCTTTAGTTTGCAAATAATAGTGATGGTTAAACTCAAAATAATTCTCTGAAATCACCAATTCACTAAGAGTCATTAAGAAATTTGTGGTGGGGAAATTAGTTTCTCTTAGATCCAGATATTTATGTACAGTTTGGAGTGTTTCATTGTGCGGTATATGAGTATATAATGCCTTTACATCTATAGTGAGCAAAATGGGATGAAAACTATTAAGGTCTATATGACTAATATTTAAAAAGTGTAAAGAATTTTGAATATACGATGGAATCTTTTTCACAAAGGGTTTTAAGAAATATACCACAAATTTAGAAATGCATTCCAATAAAGAAGCATTACCAGAAACTATAGGTCTAAATTCAAGAGGAGATGTCCCTTTAAGAATCTTCAGCAGACCATAAAAGGCTGGGATCTGGAGGAATGCTTTATACAAAAATTTAAAGTGTTTATCAGAAATAAAATTTAATTTTACTCTTTCTTCTAGGGTATGTTGAATTTTATTTTGAATTACCTTTGTTGGATCAGACTTAAGTCGCCTATAATCTGTACTAACAGATAAAAAAAGACATCCTGTGATATAATCTTCCTTGCCCCAAACCACCAAGCTTCTGCCTTTTTTATAACTATAGACGTGTCATTCTTTAATTGTTGGAGGGCCAACCATTCCTCTTCTGAAAGATTATAATGAATTTTAAAAGTTGAGTTATCCTCTATTGTACAAATTTCATTAAGAATTTTCTGTTTGAAAACTGGAATGACTTTATTGATTATTTTTGGAAAGAAAAACAGATTTTAAATGGCAAGGTCCTTCATTCTGAGATAGAGGAAGTGGACTGTCTTGGGGGAAAAAACTTTTTAATCTTATTTTTCTGAATAATTCATTGAGTTCTTTGCGCCTTTGAAAAGTTTTATGTTTATTAGTAGGTACAAAAGTAAGTCCCTTAGATAACACTGAAGACTCCACTGCAGGACAAGTTAATGATATTATTTAAGTCCCATTTTTCTTCCATGGCTTTCTCCCTCTCTGGCCATCTTGGTTGTAAGTATATGCTGCGTGTTTTCTGTGCCTGAGCTGGTATCCGTGTGTAGTTGGGCTTTTGTCTAATTATATTCACATTACACCTTTAGGGAAAACATCCCTGTTTTTATTTTTGAAAACTTAATTGGATGTTTGGTCCTTATTCTGTGATTCTGCAGTGTTGCGATTAGATTAAGTAGAACATAATTATCAGCTTTAAAAGATAGATCTCACAGGAGTGAGTAAAATAAATTAGTCCTAATTGATCTAGAGCTCCCATGTGACTTTGCTCTCCCTATATAAGTTGGCTACTTAATTTTTCCTCAGTAACACCAAGAGACAACCAGGGTAGCCTAAGAGATCTGCTATAAAATGTAAATTGGGTGTGGTGTTTTTTTTTTTACCTCTTTCATACCTTTGAACCTCAGGGTACACTCGACCTGTCCTTAGAATACTTTTGATTCTGGTAAACCTGTTATGGATATTCCTTTAGTTCACTGCTGTTTCAATTAAACCTCTTTTGTTGTGATTAAGTTTAACAGAAGAGTATGTATAATGATACTATCTGTGTAAAAGGTTTACTAAAAATAATTACAGTTAGGGGTGTGCACCAGGCCTCCATGTTTTTGTTTTTTGTTATCATCATTATTAAAAATGTCATTTTCATTATCATCCTTTTTGTTGTTACTGTTATCTTTATCCTTATCCTTATCAGTAACGTTATTGATATTGATTCCCATGTGCAAACAAAGTTCTCATGATACTGTTAACGATACCAAAAGATCTCATGATACCAGTAATGATACTTGATAGGCTGTACTGTGTCTGGTGTGGTTGACTGGCTGTGTGTGTGTGTGTGTGTGTGTGGCTAGTGTGTGTCGCCTAGGGTTTGACTGTCTTGTGTGTGTTGTGTTGTGTGAGCTGAGAGGATGGAAGGCACAGATGAAGGAGGTGGAGGTGAAGGAGACCGAGGAAGCTGGACCATCCAGAGAGGTGGTCTCCTCTCCTGAAGAGGAGGACAGCAAAGGTGCCACTGCCAGTGCCAGGTTTATAAAACTGTTTTATTTATTGTTCCATAGAACTTTGATGAGGGATGGTAGAAGTTAGAATACCATCCTCTAGAGCAAGCTGGCAGGCGTGCGAGTGGGTGGTGGGGTGGCAGCAGTCAGGCATGAGTGGCAGCAAGACACTTCAGGGTCTCAACCTGCAGACAGCACTCCCAGGTGGAGGATGTGGTGGGAGACAGGGAAAGACGGGCAGCGCTGCAGTTGGCAGCATCCATCCAATTGGAGTGGGGGAATGGGGTATTGGACTGGGAGGAAGGACTGGAGGCATCACATGATTGCATAGTATTATGTAGGTGCTATGTGTTCTTGCTTCAGAGAGGGTGAATCATTGCCCCAAGTTGTAGCTCGATGGGGCGATCATAGGGTCTGTGCGGAGGCAGGGAATCTGCATTCTACTTCTTGAGAACATCTGCTAGATATAAGATAAGATACAACTCTAGAGCTACAGACCACTTCATGGACATGTCTGTGGTCCAAAATTTGAAGATCCTGGTACAGCGCAAACACCCCCCCAGACCAAATGGAGACAATTGATGGGCCCTTGCTTTCAGCCGTGCCTGTGGTCTACAAGATGACTGGATCAAAGCCAGTGCATGACCCTTCCAGAGGAACCATGCGGATCCTGTGATAATGTCTGTTCCTTTCCTGAAGGGAGAGGGGATTTCAGGGGCTTTGATCCCCACTTCTCTCCTTTCCTGCAAGGAAAGGAGGGCCAGGGAAGAAGTCTTCCCTGGCCGTGACCCCCCTTTCCATCGGAGCCAGTGCTAGCATGCCCCTCTCAGCTGACAGCAGGCTGGGAGAGGGGAGTGCAGATTGCACCCCTGAGAGCCTCTGGAAACTTCTGTGCTCCCCTCTCCCAGCTGGCCGTCAGCTGAGAGGAACATGCTAGTCATGCCTCTATGGTACAGGTGGACTCAGGGATGCGGGGCACCCTAACAAACAAGACTGGGCCCCATGGGTGCCTGTTGCCCTGGTTTGGGCCAGGTTAACCTGCATGGCATGCTCCCCCTTCCCAGGGATGACACTGTGTGGCGCTGCCACAGGGCAGCCTCGGGGCAAACTCTGGCAGTCACTGTTCAGACAGGCAGGTAAATCCAGGACAAAGGGGACCCAATGGGGGGGGGGGCAATGTCTCATCTAACACCCACTGTGAACACACCCCAATCATGGGGGTGGGTTATTTTGCTGCATTTTTATGAGTATTGAGACGGTTGGTTGGGGGGCATGAAACATCCACCCTGAAAGTTGAGGGTCCACAGATTCACAGTGTACAAAAAAGTCTGTCACCCCACTTCGCTGTTACTTCTCCTTGTTCCGCAGACAGACCCATGCAGCCATTTTCTGGCTCTGCTCTTTGTTGCTTTCACTTGGATCTTAGAATGAGACCAGGCAGTCCCTAGAGCTGCATCACAGTCATTGGGTGGGTGGGTGGCTGGGGTGTCTTTTTGCAACTTCACAACTTTGGGTTTGTAGGTAAACATTTTTTTTTAAATTACAAAGGTCCAAATCAGAGAAGACCCATCACTCATTAATATCATTCCCTGCAATAGATCCATACGAAAAAAAGTTCCCCAACTCAAGATTTTGCACTTTGGCCAGAAACTTCAAACTGCTACAGCTCTGCCATCCTTTAATCAACTTCCACCAAATTTGGTTCCTTTGCACATGACCCCCAAGGATTGTTCATGCCAAATTTCAGATGGTTAAGTTGTATGGTTACAATTTCATAAGCCTTAACATTTTTATGATTATAATTGGATAGTGCCCTCAATGTAACTATAAAGCAGCTCCTATCATGATATAACATGGTTTATTTCCTGGGTAGTACAATCTCTGGTGTACACATAGTTATTTTTTTCTAAAGGAGCCTCAAAGGCCCTTTTCATACAGACACTCTTAACACTGATAAAATGAGTGTTACATTTTATTATACATGTTGCAGGGCACCCATAGAGCAACCCTGCAGCATGTAACACCCATTTTATCAGTGTCAGGCCACTTTTACATGGACGCCACCCACCCACGAACACCCGGAAACACCCATCAGATGGGTGGGAGAG
>QEPC01006745.1:1521346-1537735 GCA_003113815.1 Sphenodon punctatus | reverse complement strand
GCCCGGGTCCAGGAGCGGAGGTAGCGGATGTTAGGGGTGAGCCAGGGGCGGGGGTTTTGGGACCGTACGGGATGGGAAGAGGGGGGGGCAAGAGAGTCACGGGTTGAGGAGAGAGAGGTGTTGAGAGCGGAGATGGCAGAGTCAGGGGAGGAGGAGGAGAAAACGGTGGGGAGGTGGGGGGATAGAGAGGAGGCAAACTCCATGGGGGTAATGGCCTGCATATTGCGGAAGGGGTGCGGAGAGGGGGAGGAGGAGGGGTGTTGGTGGGAGAGGTTGAAGGAGGAGAGGAGGTGATCAGAATTATGGCAGGGATCAAAGGAGAGGTCAGCAAGAGAGCAATTTCGGGAGAAGATGAGGTCGAGGGAGTGGCCGTCGGTATGGGTGGGTGAATTGGTCCAGAGTCAGAGATCAAAGGAGGAGGTCAGTGTTTGTTTGTTTAAAAAAAATTAAAATTTTGAAAGGAAATCTTTTGACCTGCTCTACAGAACGGCACCAAAATAAAAGGCATTTATCTGGGAACCATTTGTATCCTGCACTGAGCCAGGAACGCGGCTTCACATTCTCCACTTTTGCAGCAGGAGACTCCTGTCTGTGGCGTCTTCTATGATAAATCTGCCCACTTAGCCTCGCTTCCCCTTCCTGATGGGATGGGGTTTATGCATCATGGCACAGCTGGGTACACTGGGGAGTACAGTACAGAGCCATTTTGCTAACCACAGTACCCACCCGCTAGGGGTTTGATGCAATCTGATTGCTTGAATGAGATCCAAGCTGCCTGGCATAGCACGGCTCGCAGTACAATGTATGAATAGTTAGAGCCCTTACTGTAAACACAGTGAAAGAAAGAACCCATTCAGCCTGAGCCACTCCCAGCAGATGGTTTGGAAATGTGGAAATGTTACATGGACCCCCCACCAGCTCTCTGGCGGGCCTGACCGCCCACTCCTCCTTTCTTGTTCCATAGAGAGGTCATACAGTTCAGTTTCTGGTTTGGAACCAGAAATAGGTTTCATTTTCCAACAAATTTTAATGGCCGAAACCTGAAAGGAAAGCCAGTGCTGAAATGAGCATCCACACAAATGAGAATTCCTGTTGAATGGTGGTACCCACTACCCAGTACTGTCTTGGCTGAATTGGGAAATAAGCAGTGCTCTACCCATCAACTTCCTGATTGATTTTCCTTTCCCTGCTAATATTTACTGGTTTCCTGAGTTACTGTTTGCTGCTTTTCCATCAATCCCTGATGTAATACCAACATAACACCAATGTCATACTGTAATTTCTCTTAGCATTCTCTGCATTCCGTTCACCTGTTCTCTGCATTTGTTCACTCAATGATTGGCTAAGAATTGCAGTAAACAAGTAACAAATGGAAACCCAGAAGTAAAATGGGACAACAGTAACAGGGAAAATCAGTAACTCAGAAAGACAGTAACAGTAACAGGATGGTGAATGGAAAGCTGGTAAATTGCAATGGTATTTCCCAGTATTTTGGGAAGTCAAGTACTAGGGCTGAAACAAGAACACACACCAGCGGCCCTTTTACAGAATGGTGCTGATGTGGCCCGTGCTATCTTGGGAAGGACTGCGGACACACAGAACAAGCCCCAGAGACCATTTTGCACATGCACAGAGCATTTAAATTTTTTTTCTAGAATCTCATGAAAAAGATATCGAGAACGGCCTATTCTTAGCTTGTTCTCGTGAGAGTTCTCGAATATCAACAAGATATTCGAGATAAGCGAGATCTCATTTCAGCTCTATCGAGTATCTGTATCAGTAAATGGGAGATGGTTGAGAATCTGACATGATTTCTCAAAATTGCAGAATTACCCATGCGTAGCAATTTACCTACCCATTTCAGCCCTACCAAAAAGTTCTTTTTTTTTAAAAAAAAAAAAACCTAACAAAAATTGGGGAAAACTGAAAATTCTGCAGAAATCCACATACAAATATATACATGCAATTATTGGATTAAAACCATCGCTATAAGGAATTCTGAGCAACTATCCATCCAAATGCTTTCAAACATACATCTTCACATTTGCTACATGGCAAACCATCTTGTGATGTCATCCACTTCTGACGCCTTTTTGCACATTGAACATGGCGGGGTGGTAGCACTGTGGTAGTTTACCCCAGAGGATGCTTCCTCCTAACACACAAATTTGCAGATGATACTTCACAGAAGTGCGCTATATGGGCATTGGCACTAGTGCCTCATGCTGCTATCAGGCCGCTCTCGTCCCAGGCCACCAGAAGGTATGGGAGACCAAGACCAAAATGGCCTGCCAGCGGAAAGTCATGGCACCAGTGCAAAATGGCTAATTGGGAAGGGTTAATTGGGAACAGGTACATAGACACTCCTTGCAGAGGAAAAGACCATTTTGCCACTGGAATTCAGGATGAGTCTCGAGATTTTGTATGGCTTGTTGCATACCGGGGAGCGCGGAGACTTACCTTCCATGGTATGGTCTGAGGGGATGGGTGACTCGTACTCCTAGGGGACCAAGGGTCACCGCCCCACTAAGGGTGAGAGAGGGTCGGGGTCTAGGGTCTGCCTGTAAAGAGCTGTTGCTGTTGAATGCAAGGTCCATGGTGAATAAGGTCCCAGTTATCTGGAATTTGATCCTGGACGGGGCAGTGGACCTTGCATGCATTACAGAAACTGGCTGGGCGAGGGGAGGGACCTGTTTTGGTGGACCTTGTTCTGGCCGGGTATGCTGTGCAGCACCAGCCCCACATGTGGGGCCGGGGGGAGGTGTAGCTATTGTTTTTAGAGAGGAATGGCCAGTTAGGAGATATCGGTTCAGGAGATTCCAGGTATTGAGGCCCTCCATGTAGTGTTTGATTTGGCAGGGGGCAAGCTTGGGCTTCTGCTGGTATACTGGGCACCTTCCTGTCCGGCAGCTTCCCTTGCCGCTCTAGCAAAGCTGGCCTTGGAGGTGACGCTGAACTCCTCCAGGACTTTGGTCCTGGGGGACTTCAACGGCCATGCTGACGCTGGCCTTGTAGGAGTGGAGCGTGAGTTCATGGCTGCCATGGCAACCATGGACTTGTCCCAGGTGGTCAATTGCCTGACCCATGTGGGGGGTGGGGCATATCCTCAACCTGGTTTTGTGTTCAGGCCTTGAGGCGGGTGGTCCGTTAGTGGGGGACCATTATCTCCTGCAGGCCAGCCTCTCAGCGCACCCCCTCCAGAAGGGGAATGAACCAGTTAGGTTGGTCCACCCTCGGAGGCTGATGGAACTTCAGCGGTTCCAGTAGACTCTGAGGGAGTTAACCCTAGACCCTGACGGCCACTCTGCTGATGTGCTGGTCCAGCATTGAAACACCTTGCTGGGGGAGGCCATTGGCAGGGTGGCTCCGAGACGTCCTCTGCCTCCGTCTCATCACCACAGGGCCCCTTGGTTTACTGAGGGGCTGTAGTGTATGAAACAGACAGGCAGGAAACTGGAGCTATGCTGGTGTTGGACTCGCTCTGAATCTGATCGACTTCTCCATAGGGCGACTTCTCCATTTGCGGTCCTACGTTGAGGCTGTGAGGACAGCAAAGAAAGAGTTCTTTACTGCCCTCATAGCGTCTGCAAAGTCGCGTCCAGCGGAGCTGTTTCGGGTGATACAGGGGCTGGTCAGTCTGGACTCCCTCTGCCTGGATGGGGACTAGTTCCAGGCCCACTGTGAGGAGTTTGCCATCAACTTTGCAGACAAGATCACTCAGATCCAGAGTAATTTTGACACCGGGTTGGAAGCAGTAGGTGAGGAGCATGAGGTTATGGAGGCATTGTCTGGTCGATCTTTCTGGGAGGAGTTTCAGGAAGTGATGCCAGCCGATGCAGTGGATGTCCTGGGGTCTGTTAAAGCCATGAGTTGTGAATTAGATCCATGCTCGTCCTGGTTGGTGAAAGCCTCCAGGGAGACGTTGGGGACAGTGTTGGCAAGGGTGGTCAACGTGTCCCTCTTCAGCAGGGGAGGTTGTCGCCCAGTCTCAAGGAGGCTGTGGTGCACCCCGTTCTGAAGAAGCCATCCCTGGATGTGGGCGCACTCACTAGCTACCACCTGTCTCTAATCTTCCCTTTGTAGGGAAGGTTATTGAACGGGCAGTGGCATAGCAGCTCCAGGCACATCTGGATAGTATCGGTTTCCTTGACCATTTTCAGTCCGGGTTCCGTCCCGGCTATGGTACTGAGATGGCACTGGTGGCCTTGGTGGATGATCTCCGCTGGGAGATGGACGCAGGATGTTCAACATTTCTGATCCTGCTAGATCTCTTGGTCGCTTTTGATAGCATAGACCACGGGCTGCTGCTGAGATGGCTGAGAGACCTGGGGGGTCTGGACAGGACTGTCCTTGGGTGGTTCCGCTCATTCCTTTCAGGGAGAAGCCAGTGGGTGGTGCTGGGGACTAAAACATCAAGCCCCCAGGCCTTGTCCTGCGGTGTTCCGCAGGGTTCAATCCTGTCTCCATTACTATTTAATGTATATATGCAGCCCCTGGGGGAGATTGTGAGAGGGTTCGGGGTGTGATGTCACCAATATGCTGATGATACTGAGCTGTACCTCTAGTTTTCAACTGATCCAGGTCCTGCTGTCTCGATACTTTCCCAATGTTTGGAGGCCGTGGCGGATTGGATGTGGCAGAGCAGACTGAAACTTAATTCCGATAAGACGGAGGTGATGGTGGTGGGAAGGACGAGGGGGGTGCTGGCTCCTCTGGTGGGGGGTCTGCCCTCCTGTAGCCCAGCAGGTTCAGAGTCTGGGGGTGGTGTTGGATTCGGACCTCCATCTGGATCGGCAGGTGGAGGCAGTGGCTAAAGCCACCTTCTGCCAGCTGTATCTAGTACGGAGGCTCTGCCCATACATCTCCGGGCCCGACCTGGCCACTCTCATCCATGCCTTCATCACTTTGAGGCTTGACTACTGCAACACACTCTACGTGGGGCTTCCCCTGTTTCTGGTCCGGAGGCTGCAGCTAGTGCAGAATGTGGCGGCTTGTCTCCTTTCAGGGACGGGTCAGCGGGAGCACATAACACCTGTGTTCCACACTCTGCACTGGTTGCCTATAGCGTACCGGGCCAGATTCAAGGTGTTAGTTTTGATCTATAAAGTCCTATACGGTCTCGGCCCCTCATACCTCAGGGACCGCCTCGCCCTCCACGTCTCAGAACGATCCCTGTGGTCTACCGGGGCACCTTCCTGGAGATCCCCCGTGTTAAGCAGGGGGCCACAATGCAAAGGGTGTTCTCGGTGGCCGGGCCGCGACTCTGGAATTCCCTCCCGGAGGAAGCTCGCCTGGCCCCGGGTCTGCTAGCATTCCGCTGAGCCTGCAAGTCCTGGTTGTTTGCCCAGACCTTCGGAGGGGAGGGTGCGAGGGAGGGGTAGGTGGAGGGGGGGGAGATGTTAAAGTAATGGAGGGGTGTTTTCAAATGTTTTAAAATTGATTAAATTTTATGATTGTCGTTTGTTTTTAGTTGTTGTAAGTCGCCCCGAGATGCCGTAGGCATGAGGGGGCGGCTAATAAATATGACAAAATAAATAAAATACTGTGGGCAAAAGGGTCTTAGGATAGGGAGGGTGTCTGAGGTGGGATAGGAAGTTGGGTTGACTCGTTGCAGCCACATAGTTAGTGCTAGGTTAGTGGCATGGGATGCTGGAGTGGGAGTGTCATATTCATCTGTTTGTGATTGGGCATATCTGCCTTGCTATTCTTGGGGCCAGGTCAATATGTGATGATAAAGTTGAAATCGGGGTTGGCCCTAGGCATGTGTGCCAGGGGGGCAGTTTCCCATTTGATGGGACTCGAGGTCAGCAGGGACCTGTCAATGAACTCCACTGGGACAGGGGAGTCCTTGTAGAGGAGGAGTATCCCATACTTATGGGGAAAGAAGCGGTCCATAAAGTTTCCCAAAGCCCTAGAGTCAATCAGTGTGGTCTGGGAAATAATTGTCACTCTTGGGTGGTACAACTGTACTGGGAGTTGTAGCTGTAGAAGTGTATTCCCGTGAAGAGGAGAGGTTTGGATCATAATACCTAGGTTCAGCTGGGGCCTCCCTACACAAGGCTGAACCAGGTAGTTTCCTGCAAGCAAGACAGCAAACACTTGGCAGGGCAGGGCAGGGCAAATGATAGCATAATGGCTAGCCGTGCCACAATACAAGCATAAGCCCTAGTGCAGACGCTTCTCTTTCTCCTCAGAGGACAAGTGGGCCTGGATCGAGTCCATTTCCATGGGTTTCCAGAGAGGTGGGTTGCATGGGGCAACCCCGAGTGCCCAGTGGTTGCCGGAGGACCTGGTTCCTTTCACATCATTGTTCCCTTAAGCAATCAACAATCTGCATGCAAAGTTGGATGAAGTCGTCGAGTCGTGGAGGGACTGTCACTCATGCCATCACCCTTCAGGCCCTTGGTGGAAATGATGGCATAGTGCCGACTCGTTCCATCCGCCATCAATGGCAAATTGGCGAAACTCGATGGTGTATTGCACAACGGACTAGTCTCCCTGCCTCAAGGTTTGCAGGGCTGATTCAGTGGCACTGGCACAGTCTGAATCACCGAAGAGGACTGTCAAAGCTTGCACAAACTGCAGAAATTTAGGGAGAGGAAATGACTGTTCCAACAGGGTGAGGCCCAAGGAAGGGCCATTCTGGAGAGGGGATGATCATGAACCCCACCTTGATCTGGTCTGTAGCATACATCTGCGGCTTCATTAGGAACAGCAAGGGGCACTGATTCATGAACCCCTGAAATTGCTGTTGGTCCCCACTGAAGCAATCTGGTAATAATGGCGCCTTGGGGTCGGGAGTCAGAGGAGTGTACATTATCCTCTGAAACATCTTCTACGTGAAGTGGGGGTCGCAGGGTTTGAACCTCCCAGACCTGAATTTGCAGGTCTTGCAGTGAGGCGAGCAATCCCCCCAGAGGGATGAAGATCTGGACTGGATCCATAGTGAAGGGAGTTGCTAGGAGGACAGAGAGTATGTGTCAGACCAGTTTAAGCCATTACGGCTGCCAAGGTTTACCATAATGCCGTTACCATATTGCTGCATTACCAAATTATCATTATTAGTCTGGAGGATAGGGAGAGTGTAGGAAAGGAATTGTGAACAAATGGTAAACAGTAATATGGTAAATGTTACAGCTGCCAAGGTGTGGGTGGCTTGCAGGAGTGGAGCCCAAGGACTAAATTCTTGCAGGAGCAGAACCCCAAGGGTTAGACTATGGCTGGGGCTTGCTATGGGGGAGGGGGGGGGATGTAGCTGAGAACAGTTTCTGTACCTGGGAGCAAGCTGGTTGAGGTCTAGAGCAGTGCCAGAGTCTAGCTACCTCTGATGCTACCTCTGATCAGTCTTAGAGGTAGCATCATCGAAGGCAGTTGGCCAGACAAGGTCTTGAGCAATGTCGGGGTCAAGCCAGGAGATCAGTCCTAGAGGTAGAGCTAGGCATGGGCTGAGGCTGAATTGGGAGATAGACAGGAGGGAGCCAGGTGGAAGTGAGGAGGACATGGGGAGGAAACGTAGGAGCTGGAAGGAACTTCTAGAGTCTACTGGAAAACTGTTGAGCTGCTCTGAAGAGCCCTGGGCCTCTGTCAGACAATTATAGATAATTGGCAGCCCAGGTAGCCAATGAGAGGACAGGGGAGCTCCAGGAGGCTCAACTGGACCCGCTTGCCACTGAAGGCACTAGGCCTGAAATGAGTAATTGCAGCGAATGCTGTTTCTGTTGGAAACAGGTCATTCACCTTCATTCATGCAACGAGGAAACTTACCAGCTTTTTTGCTATTTTTTTGCCAGTTGAAAAAACACTTTTGCTACCAACTATGCGTAACAGCTTATGCTTTATATACCAGCTGAATGAGACAAAAGTGCTGGAAAGAAGTGCCAGAAAGTGATGGAAATGATGGAAAAATGCTGGCGGCTGAGCTCACAATGGCAGGAGCACTGACCAGTGGGGAAATACCGACGAACGGTCACAAGTGTTCCCGAAAGGCAGGTATTTCCAGACAGGAAGGGAACACTTGCTCTCATCTCAGTACTATATGGTGCTGCTCAGCTGGGAGTGGGAAGGAGCTGCAGAGTGAGGCCCTCTGGCAGCTCACTGGCAATGACAATATGGGAAACATTAATACAGTAAATCGGCACACTACGGTTAAATCAGTAAAAGAGTTAATCGTCCACCAAACAATAAATGGTTACTATTTGGTATCCAAGTCATTGCCAAACTGGGTTGGATACCACCAATCTGGCCAGATACCAGATAGGCCTCCAATCTTAAAGATTCCACTAGATTCTGGGGGATTCTTAATATTGCTCTGCACAAGAGAGAAAGTCTGTCTCTGAAAATTGATGGATTTCTCACCTTCAGGTGGTCTTTGGAGGCTCAGGGACTTTACAGACCATTGCTAGAACCCCAGATTTGCCCTGTGATGAGAAGGAGTAGCTCTTCCTTCTGTCACTGAAGAGAAGGTTTACCGGTATACTCAATCTCTTAAGCCGAGGAAGGCACCGGGTATTGATTTTATGCCATCGGAGATTTATTTAGAGTTTATATCTTGGTGGATCCCGGCGCTAGTTAAACCTTTTCCTTTGTGCAATGCGAGTAAGAAAATCCCTTTAGAAGGGAATACTGCTATTATAGTTCCTATTTTTTAAAAGGGCAATAGAGCTGAACCTGCATGCTATCATCCCATCAGTTTTCTACCTGTGATGGTAAAATTTATTCATGCTTCCTTTTGGAAGAACTAGAAACCTGGGTTTATAATACTCACCTCCTTGCAGAGGAGCAGTCTGTCACGGGAGGGGAGGGGGGGAGAATGGGGAAACCAGGGAAGACCCCTTCCACTCACACTGTGACCACAACCGCATGCTCTGCAAGGAGGCCCCAAGGAGAAAATGCCTGTCAGGATAGTGTGGTGGCCTATATGATCTCCAAGAGATCAGGCCTCTATCATCATAGGGTGCAGAGCTTTGAAGTGGGAGAGCAAGTGAACCATGCACACAATCACAGGGAGGGGGTAGGGAGGAGCAGTGAGGCAGTGAAAGGGGGCCACGGGGGTAAGGTTCCAAGGGCTCTCACGCTCCACAAGGAAAGGGAAACAACCCAGGAGGGGGAATGGGGGGGGGGGAACACAATCCGCACACGCATCACACTCCGAGTCACTCAAATCAGGGAAGGTTAACAACAAGGTTCCATAAGCATACGCACACTCCCTATAAGTAGAAATCACACTCACTAGTCACACGCAGCGATTACAAGAAGGCCACAGGACGGGGGCATGGAGACACAGAGGGCAAGGGGTGCACCGAGGGAACTACGGACCACACAACAAGACAAGGGGAGAGCTACAGGGCAAGGGTAAAGGCTGGGTTCCAGGGGAAGGAGACAACGGGGAAAAAACAAGGACAATCAGGCAAGCAAGGCAAGACAAAATCACACTTAGCTTCGGGGGCCAGCTTCTCAGTCTCTGATTACCAGCGCTGCTTTTCTGGCGGCACCGGTGTTTGTAGGCCTAACTCCGCACCCCGACATGCCTGTAGACGTGCAGAGCAACGTACTGGAACCTGGGCTGACCTCATGTCCTGTGAGGTGGAAGGGTGGGGCTCCGTCGCTGCTCCACTGTCAGGGGTTGCCTGGGCAACTGGACGCGGTGGCGGGGCTGCAGGTGGCGCCGGGTCAGTCACAAGCGACTGGGGCACCGCGGCCTGCACAGGTGGGCAGAGGGCGGCTCATTGCAACCTCCGGGGACCCTGTAACCGCTGCCAAGGCACGCCCCCAGCGGCAGGAACTGACACAGTCGAGCTTTTGCCCAGGTTGCTCAGTTTTGGATAACTGTTTCATACTTATGCACTTGGTGGATAAGTATGTGAAGATTATATGGAAGAATATCAGGAAGATTATATGTAGCCTTTACTGATTTTTCTAAGGCCTTTGACCTTGTTGATAGAGAGAGGCTATGGATCAAACTTACAGAACTGGATATTAATTCTCATTTGCTTTCTATGATTAGACAGCTACATCTGAATATCCAAGGTACTGTTCGGCTAGACCATTCAGGGCATCTCTCCAAGGCTTTCCCTATTAAATCAGGAGAGCGACAGGGCTGTCTCTTAGCCCCATTGTTCTTCTCTCTGTTTATAAATGATCTAGTCGCTGTGATTAATGATGTCAGCAGAGCATCTCCTAAAGTGGCTGATCAGTAGCAATACTGTTGGAAATACATTCCTTAGTTACATCTCCCCTAAGCACCTTATCCTGCTTGTTTGCTAGAAACATCAGGAGTAGAGACAGTCAGATCAGGGAACCCTTCCCCCATCCACTTTGTTCTACTCCTGCTAGGACCTGATTGGTTGGTCTCCTCTCCTCAGGATGTTTCTTATCTCTTTGTGTCTGAGAGATATTCAGAGAGCTTCTACTACTTCCCTCATGAACACACCTAGTCTTAGGACTTAGTATAGATGCTGTCTCTTATACACATCTAGATGTGTATAAGAGACAGTTCCTATCCTACATGTATTTCTTAACAAAGCTACTTAAACTTAAGTATGCTTCCTGCCTGCTTATTAACGATTAGCGACTCACACGCCTCTGTAAACTCTGCATTGTGCTAATCAATGCAATGATCTCACAGTCCTTGCATTCCAACAGGGTTATGGGCCCAGGCAACCCAAAAGGCAGCGCAGAGTGAGTATAATTTAGTGCTAGCATTAATCTCAAAGGCAGAAAAGAAAAGAAAGATTTTAGTCTCTGCGACCATGGATTCTGTGCTGAAGATCTCCGTTCCTGAGAAGCTCACTGGAGTGACAAACTATGAAGCTTGGAGCTACAATGAAAAGATGGCGCTTGGAGGACTAGGCCTAAAGAAAATGCTAGAGTCCACAAGGCCTGAAGAAGCAGGAACAGCACAAGAACTCTGGGATGAGAAAAATGATAAAGCTATGGCAATCCCCTCAATGTCGGTGAGTCAGCGTTTGCATGTGCATATTCATGACAGTTAACTGCAAAGGATATGTGGGAGGCTTTACAGAGATTGTATCAAGGGAAGTAAAATATATCAAAAATACAAATGCTTAAAAGACTTTGCAATATGAGAATGGATGAGAGTGGAGATTTCTCAGCTCGTGTTAATGGCCTGCTTGAACTAGTCAGGAGATTGGAAAATCAAAAGATAGGTGAAAGACTTGGGAGTTATCACTTACTATCTTGGAATACAAATAGAACGAGAAAAAGATGGAAGTTTCCTTCTCAATCAAAAACAAAAGATAAAGGACATTTTAGAATGCCTAGGTATGACAAAGGCTAAGTGGGGACACCTATGGAAACAAATTTCCTAAGCCAGGAAGGCAACGACGAGCCCCTACCACAGGACAACCAGTACAGAACTGCAATCAGCAAAATGTTGTATGTAGCCACCGTCACAAGGCCAGACATCACCGCTGCTGTAGGAATACTAAGCAGAAAAGTAAGTGCACCAACCCATAACGATTGGATAGCAGTCAAGAGAATGGCACGGTACCTGAAGGGCACAATGCATTTAAACTTAAAACTACCAGCAAGCGAAAACCCCAGATTGATGGGATATATGGATGCAGACTGGGTCGGAGACAAGACTGACCACAAATCTATGAGTGGAAATGTATTTCTCTATGGAGGTGGAGCAATCAATTGGACTAGCCAGAAGCAGTCATTAATTGCCCTTTCATCCACAGAAAAAGAATTTATTTCAACCAATCAAGCATGTCAAGAGGTAATGTGGCTACACAGACTACTAAAGGACTTTGGAATAGATGAACCAAAGCCAACTGAGATGCATGAGGACAATCAAAGCTGCATTCAGCTTATGAAAATGGAAAGGACAAAGCACATCGACACCAAGCATCACTATGTGCGAGAAGTGCAAGAAGAAGGACTTGTTGAAGTGATTTATTGTCCTACAGAGGAAATTATAGTGGATGTGCTGACCAAACCGCTACCCAGAGACAATTTCCAGAGGCTACAAGAAGCGTTGGGAATTGTCAGCAGTGCACATAAGTGATTCGGTGCACGGGACGATGAGAAGGGGTCTTGGAAATACATTCCTTAGTTACATCTCCCCTAAGCACCTTATCCTGCTTGTTTGCTAGAAACAGCAGGAGTAGATGCAGTCAGATCAGGGAACCCCTTCCCCCATTCACTTTGTTCTACTCCTGCTAGGACCTGATTGGTTGGTCTCCTCTCCTCAGGATGTTTCTTATCTCTTTGTGTCTGAGAGATATTCAGAGAGCTTCTACTACTTCCCTCATGAACACACCTAGTCTTAGGACTTAGTATAGATGTAGGCCTTTCCTATCCTACATGTATTTCTTAACAAAGCTACTTAAACTTAAGTATGCTTCCTGCCTGCTTATTAAAGATTAGCGACTCACACGCCTCTGTAAACTCTGCATTGGGCTAATCAATGCAATGATCTCACACTCCTTGCATTCCATTTCTATTATTAGACTGCTACATCTGAATATCCAAGCTACTGTTCGGCTAGACCATTCAGGGCATCTCTCCAAGGCTTTCCCTATTAAATCAGGAGAGCAACAGGACTGTCTTTTAGCCCCATTGCTCTTCTCTCTGTTTATAAATGATCTAGTCGCTCTGATTAATGATATCAGCAGAGCGTCTCCTAAAGTGGCTGATCGTTCGGTAGCAATACTAATGTACATCGACGATGTCCTCTTGCTATCACAAACTCAGCAGGATCTCCAAAATTAACTTGATCATGTGCACTCTTATTGCACCCTAAATAATCTGATTACCAACCCTTCGAAATTGCAGGTGATTAGTTTTAGTAACCAGAAGTGCAGGTATCAGTGGACTCTTGGAGGACACAAGCTCCCTCAACTGCCTGAGTATGTATATCCGGGGGTATCTTTCTCTTCCTCTGGTTCATGGACCGCTCCTAAAAGGAGACGTATTCCCACAGCTAATAACTCTGTAGCTGGAATCCTATGATTCTACAGATCTGTGGAGAGCTCCAGTTTGGCCTCTCCTCTTGAGGAATACAAAGTTAAAACATCTACTGTCCTCACTACCAGTGGCCTCGCTCCGATTTATTGTTCTGGGTTGAGGAGAGGTCAGTTGGTGCCTGCTATATAACAAAGGATCCTGGATATTGGAGCACAAGAGGTGCTCTCTAGGGTTTCTGAAAACAAAATTGCACCTTGGTACTCCCAAATTAAATAATCTTTTTTTCTAGAATTGGATTTACTTTGTTTAACAGATTTTACTATGTGTAAGATGCTGTCTCTGGTGCGTTTCCAGAATTTTGAATCAGCTATTACCATAAGCAGAGCCCAATGGGTTGATGATTTTTCCAAGCAATCGTGTTCTTGCTCTGCAGACGAAATAGAGACATTGGAGCATATCCTGTAGGGATGGGCAAACAGATCGCGCTTTGGGTTTGGCCGTTCGGTTCAGCTGCGTTAGGTTCGTCCGTTTGGTTAGTTCGCCGGGTTCGAGTTCAGTCATTTCGTTCGGGTCGGGTCGGGTCAGTTCGGGTTCAGCCGTTCGGGAAATGTTTTGTTATGGGTGTTTTTGTTGTTTTTTATGTTTTTTTGGGGGTTTTATTTGGTTTTATTAAACTTTTTATATGGTTTTTTTGTTTTTTATTTTTTTGTTTTGTTTTTATATGGTTTTTTTAATTTAATTTTTAAATCTAATATTATATCTATCGATCTACACTAAATAACTGCTGTTAACTATTCTAAATGCTATGAACTAAATGGATTATCTAATAAGTAATTTCGGATGGACAAGCTCACCCTACTGCATCTTGCAGAGCTGCTGACGCCCTGGCTGGAGCGGCAGCACACCCCCATGAGGACACCCCCCCATCCCCATGGTCCAGCGGGTGGCCATAGGGGTCTGGGCCTTCACAACGCCGGACTCCTGCCAGTCAGTCTCCCAGCACTTCGGTGTTGGGGTGAGAACCGTTGCCTGTATTCTCTGGCATGTATGTGAGGCTGTGGAGAGTGTGCTCCTGGACCGAGCAATCCAGCTGGTGGACCAGGCAGCCGTGATGGCTGGCTTCATGGCTGGAGGTTTCCTCAACTGCATGGGCACTGTGGACGGCACCCACATAGAGATCCTGCGCCCCTCCACTGGGGAGGCCGCAGAGTATGTCAACAGGCACGGTTACCACTCCCTGCAGCTGCAGGCTGTTGTAGACCACCGGGGGAGGTTCATAGACATTTTCACAGGCACCTCTGGGTGCAACCACAATGCCCGGATCATGACCATCTCCCCCTTCTATGCCCGGATGTACTGCGAGGACTTTCCGGACATGGGGATGACCCGGATCGAGGGGGTGCTAATGGCCTCCTGTATCCTGGGGGACCCAGCCTATCCCCTCACCCGGTGGCTGATGAAAGTGTACCCGCCCGCCCAGACCCCAGAGGCAGTACTGTACAATTCCCACCTGTGTGCAAACCGGATCATGGTTGAGCGGGCTTTTGGGGCCCTCAAGCAGCGCTGGAGAAGCCTCGCTGGCCGGCTGGACTACACGGTGGAGACCTCGGCCCTGATGATAAGTGCCTGCTGTGTGCTGCACAACGTGTGCGAGACTGATGGGGCTGCCCTCGAATACCCCATGCCTTGGCACCTTCTCTGCCCTGTGCCCCTGTATGTGAATGCAGAGAACCCGTGGGAGTACCGATACGCCAAGCGCATCTGTGCTGCCCTGGCCAGGCATATCAGCTGGGAGACCAAGGCATGAGGGTGCTCAACCCCGACCCCCCATCCCCCACGACTCTCTGGGGCCTCCCCCTCATCCACGACTCTCTGGGGCCTCCCCCTCATCCACCCTGTGGGCGCCATGGAGCTCTGGGAGCTCCCCCCCCTGCTGTCCATATCCCCAACGGTGTCCTGGGAGGCCTCGGTGTCCAGCAGGGCAGGTGGTGGTGGGAGGGAGGGAGGACCCAGGACCTGAGGGGCCCCCCTGTGTGGCTGCTCCCTCTGGAGGCCTACAGGGACTGGGAGGCGGATACGCAGCCCCAGCTGGCGGGGCGGCAGCTGGGGTGGTTGGGGAGGTGGGGGGGGCACCGGGGGGCCCAGCATGGGGCCCTGGGTAGGCAGGGTGCCCAGCGGGGCAGTTGCCATCACAGAGGCACTCATTGTGCCAGCGTGCAGGAGCAGGGAGGTCCCAATGTCATGGGACCTATCCATTTTAGCGGAATGCTCCTGCACCATCCCCTCGATGACCTGTTCCAGCCACCCAAACACCTCTACCTGCCTGCCTGCTGTGGTCCCAGCGCTCCCGCCTCCGTTCCAGGCGCACCTCCGCCTGGTATCATAGTAGGGGGCAGTCCGGGCTCCATGTCCAGACCACCGGTTGTTGTCCCGGATGGCCTTGTACTCCTTCTTTAGCTCCTTGGCCTTTGAGCAGCACTGTGCCAGGGTCCTGTGATGCCTCGCCGCCTCCATGTCCTGCACTATCTCCCGGAACACGTGCTCATTGTGCTGATTGAGCGCGAGCTCCAGTTGATGCTCCAGGGTTCCCCAGATTTGGATAAAATCCTGGGTCTCCCAGTGCCCCCATTGCCCCCCTCTGTGGTAGGTCTGTCTCCCCCCTGACACTCCCATAGGCCAAAATGGAAGTGTCAGGTAAAAAATGACCCAAAGAGGCAATCCTAGTGGTGACAGCAAGGAGTCGGGCTGCTGCACATGGGACTCCCACCAGGGCCCCCTTCTAACTGTGCCTGAAGATCCAGATCCTCTGATTTCAAGGGGCCCCCAGCCCAACCTACCCCAACCGAAAGAGACCGGCACACACAGCTGGCACAGCCAGCCTGCCCACACAGACACATACCAGCTGCTTACAGAATTACTGAGGGGGTGTATTGGGGAGGAGCATCCATTTAATAAATGAAGCATTTCAGTAATGAATTCTGTACCCACTGGGAATAAGATCAGAATAAAAATAGTCTGAAATAAATAATTCCAAAATTCTAACGAGGTTACCAATTTAATAAAGACCACATTTTGACAGAAATCATATTCGATCTGAGAAATTTCCAACAGCTCTCCAGTGGCTAAGCAAACGAGACAACGTGGGTGTGGCCATGTACATTCGATTACCGTGGAGTGGACAAGATGTGTGTGGGAGCCATAGCAAATGGAAGGCTGTGATTTTAATATGGGGGTGTCGTCTGTGTTCTGTTACATTTCTGAGCATGCCCGACACTAGATGTTAGAGTGGACTTACACTTAACCAAGTGGCTGTGTACATTCAACAGATTAAATGGGCTCTCTCTTTCTCTCTAGCCACCCTGCCTTTCGGAGTGTGACTGCACCATTCAAGGCAGTGCAGAAGCAGCAGCAGGTCCTCTGGGGTAGCTGAGGGTGGGGGTTGGGGGGCAAGTTGGGGCT
>QEPC01006745.1:1502572-1518924 GCA_003113815.1 Sphenodon punctatus | reverse complement strand
GTTTCTTGCAAGCCTCTCCACCCCTGGTGCCTGGAAGTCTGCTCCTCAGTGACTGACACCTCCCTGTCATGTTTGACCTTCCAGTGAACCTTTTTTTGCCACCCGAACTCATCTGAATGCGATCCGAACTGACCGAACTGTTCGGCCGTTCGGTGTTCGGTTTGTTCGGTATGTTCGCGTTCGGGTTTGGGTTCGAGTTGGGTCATCCGAATAGTTCGAGTTCGGGTCGAACTCCGAACTTCCGAACCGCGTTCGCCCATCCCTACAGCCCAGCAGGGTAAAAAAGGGGAGATAACATCCATCCAGGAGAAACCAATATCCTTCACACTTAATTTTCAACTCCAAATAATCAAGAATCTCCCATCTAGGCGCAAAATGTTTAATGCAGCAACAGCAAAATCATTAGTATCATCCATTTAGTCCATATCACGAGGTCCATCCAGGCTCCTGCGTATAGTCAGTTACCAGCCAAACCAACAAGGCCCTTACAATACAGGAACCACATTGCTGGATTGCTAAGTTTTAGCCTCCAACATTACTGGACTGACCCCAATACCAACAATGGGGAAAAGTCAACACACACCCCAATATAAGGATAAAGCAGTAGCACAATAAAAATCAGTAGATTTTAATATCCCATGCCCATCCAGTCTACTCTAGACGGAGGTTGCCAGAAGGCTATGGGACCTTCCCCTCGCTATACTCAATTGATGTTTGATATATATTCTTCTTTTAGCTACCAAGAGAGTGAAGGTCCCCAGGGCAACAATTTCCTCTTCCTGGGTCTTATAAAGCAAGGCTATAAAACAACCCCGAGAATTGAAGGTCATCCCCTGGGGTAAGAGTGGCAATAGCCATACTGGCCGCAAGTTGTAATAGTAGGGGCATTTTAGGAAAAGATGTTCAACAGATTCCACTTCCCTCCTGGAGCAAGAACATAGCCTTTGCCCAGAAGGGATGCACTTGTACCGGCCCTCAGTCACAGCTGTCTCCATAAGTTGTAAGCGAAATAATACGTATGCCCTGCGAAGTTTAGGATTAGATAATAAATCCAAGTATCGTTCTAACCTATGAGAGGTCTTAATCTCCCCAAGATGTGGTGCCACCTTCCATGACCTGACTATCGCCAAATCCTCCTGGCTTGCCACATCTTGTATCCTAAGGAACATTTCAGCTCTAATCCCTGCCAAAGGTTTACCACAGTAGTACTCAAAGGAACGGCCCATTTCCCTAACCAAACGAGCCAAATAGAGAAGTCAAGGATAGTTCCGCAACCCAGAGGTATAATAATTTTTCCTTTAGGCATGCTGTTGTAAGTGCTGTCTCCGCATGGCTAAGCAACCGCAGCATAACACCATTATTCAGGGTCGGGATAAGGGGGGCCAATGCCAAGAGAGCCGGAAGTGAAGTTGCAGAAGATAAGTTAGAATGGTGGATAAAGTGGAAGAAGGGCTCATTCACATGAATCTCTTCTGTATTTTTAATTTCCCGCAGGAGATAACTATTGTGCCTTGTTATTTTTCAGACGCTGCTTCTCCTGCTGTCAGTTTTGCCCCATGTATTGCTAGAGCCGCTGCTAGCAATCCCATAATGCTGTGGGGCTGGCTTTTGCGTGGTGCATTGTGGGGCACTTGTTATGCATGAGGTGGACTAAAGTAGAAAATGTCCCTTTCCACACAAGAACTTCAGAAATGCCATACTGGTGCAGACCTGTCATCCATTGAATGCAGCATCCTTTCTCTGACAATGGCCACTCCTGAGAAATACCCAACAGATCGCCATTCACTCCCAGCTCCCAACAGTCAGAGGTTACACTGGCCAACCGATTTGGCTAACAGCCATTCATGGCCATTGTGGCAGGGCCTAGGGCACACTCCTCCTTTAGAACCCTTCTATGGGGAATTAGCTGTGATGTTACCACGGAATGTTTCGCCACCGAGCCCCTTGGGTCTAACTGAGCCCTGATTGGCTTGGGCAGGTTGACTCTTACACTGGCCTCCCTTCACCCCTTATAACCAATCCCAGTCCTCGCAAGCTAAGGGTTTATCCCACTAACAGGTAGGTTCCGAGGGGTTTCCTCCCCAGGCAGCTCTAGCCCAGCCAAACACAGTTAGCAGCCTGGTTAGATTGCACCTGATACTCCAGACTCTGTCTCTAGTTGGGTTCGCTGGGAAGGTGCTCTCAGCTCCTCTGCCAACACAACACTCTCCTAGCTGCCTCCACTTGGTTCTCCGAAGATTCAAACCCTCCCCCACTCCTGAGCTACCGCCTGACTTCCTGGCTTCTGGGTTTTTCAGTGTTCTAGCCCAGATGCTAGTCAGGTGACTCATTAGCCCCGCTGTTGCAGGCTATTAAAGGGCCAATGCCCTTCCACTAGCCCCTTCCTAGGGTACTGACTCTGCAAGTCAGTGTAACCCTGTTACAGACCTATCCTCCAAGAACTTATCTAATCCTTTTTTTAAACCAGCTATGCTACTGCCTTGGCCACATCCTCTGGCAACAAGTTCCTCAAGTTAATTGTGCGCTGAGTGAAAAATACTTTCTTTTATTTGTTTTAAATTTGCTGCCAGTCTGTTTCATAGTGTCCCCCTAGTTCTAGTACTATTTGGCAGTGGACGAGCGTGAATTTTCTCTGTTTTTTTTAAAATTTTAGAGTAGATATTTTGTTTTAATGGGATGGGGTTTAATTGTATATTTTTTCTTTTATATAAATGTAACTGTTTTGTATGTTTATATGTTTTTGCAATGGCCTGATGGCTAGGCAATAAAATTTAAGAATGAAACTATTTGGCAGGGTAAATAACAACCCCCTATCTGCTTGTTCCATACCACTTGTGATTTTATAAACTTCTCATTCATCTCTTCTCCAAGCTGAAGAGCCCTAACCTATTGAGTCTCTCCTCATGCCATACCCTTGACCTTTTTGTTCTGTAGCTTTTCCAGTTCTACTATATTTTTGGGGGATGGGGGCAACCAACTGCACACACTATTCAAGATGCGATCACACCATTGATTTATATAGTGACATTATGATATTTTCTGTTTTATTCTCTATCCCTTTCCAAATAATTCCTAATACTCTGTTTGCCTTTTTGACGACCACCGCACAGAGCTGATGTTTTCAATGAATTGTCCACAATGATTCCAAGATCATGTCCCTGAGTGTTAACACCTAATTTGGAACCCAGCATTTTGTATGTGGTGTTTGGATTATTTTTCCGTATGTGCATCACTTTGAACATGTCAACTTTAGTGAGAAATGAGCAAGAAAGAATTAGCACCATTGTTAAATCTTGGTTTCAGCCCTAACACTTGTGGGTTATTTGCAAATCAGAAAAGAGGCATCCCATGAACAAATCAATTCATGAAATTTAAACAAATGCAGGGGCAACAAGTTTTGCCGATCTTTTCGTCTCTTGAGAATGTGTCCAAAGAAGCGAGAATGGAGTCAGAGGAAGCAGCTGGATACAAAACATTTCCAGAGTAAAAAAGAAAGCCAAAGGAAGGATCTGAGGTGAAGCTTGTAAAATGCAATGACAGTTGGATGACTGACCCAGACTTCCAGCCATCTAGTTAGAAATCCATGATATGAGCACTCAGCAAATGTACAATTACCACAAAATGTTGAAACTAGCCAACAAGAATTGTCTTGCAAAACATTGTACATTTAAACCTCGACAAGATCTTCCACATTCCCAGAAAAAAGATTCACTCAGCAACCATAAAGGGGGATGACACATTTCCAGTTCAAAAGGAAATGGGTGTGACAGAACCTGGCATCTGCAGTCGGAATAATTCAATTTAGCAGTTTCTGTGGTTGAGCGTCTTGTTGGTGCTCTCAAAGTTTTGCCAGACCCAGATGTTTTGGAATGCATTTAGGTTGGCAGGAGCAATGCTTTTAGTGCCAATTCACCAAGTTGGTTGGTTCACAGAGAAGCTACTGAAAAGCTTTGGAGATCTGTCGATTGCCTGTTTGCCAATGAAGCAGATCCCTCTACTGTGAAGCCGCTGTCTGTGATGCTCTCATTCTGTAATGAAACTCTGAAAGATACTGTTGGGTGTCCACATGGAACAGGAGAAGGAATGCAGCCTCCCTCTTACTGGCATCTCCCGCTTTCACTGTGACCTTCTCACGTCTGTTCAAAACACCACTGCCAAGGTCATCCACCTCTCCCGCCACTTTGATCATGTTCACCCCCTCCTCTCCTCCTTCCACTAGCTTCCTCTGCCAATTTGCATCCAGCACAAACGCTTTGGGTGTTTTCAGACGGACGCAGAGGCTGCCTGCCCTGGAGCTGCTCCAGGGGTGCACTGCATCCAGCCCCACCTGTGACGGATTCCGATGGATCCAGCTGTTTCCCCAGCCTGAAGTCTGCCGGTGTGGTGGCCCTCACCCCACCATAGAGTTGCAGGTGATCGTTTGATGCTCTAGGTTGGTGCCTGCAATTCTGTGGTGTTGCCCGGGGCAATGGCCAGTTTGAAGGAAGCAGAGTTGCAGCATGGGTCCACGCGTCAGACCGACAGCAGCTCCACTCCAGACTGGTGCCCTGGGTTTGGCTGGCCCGCTCCACTGGTGGCGCTCTGGAATGTTCTGGAGCGCCACTGATGGAGCTACCTTGGAACTGCGGAGCAGGCACAGCCTACTCCCCTTCAACATCTGGCAGGCCACCTTTAGACAGATGGACCATCTGGGGGGGTAAAGCGGGGCTGGCGCGACCAGCACCAGGGCAGTCTGTCCATCTGAACACACACTTTGTCTTCACCTTCAAGACTCTTCATGATCTTGCTCCTCCCTATCTCTTTCCCCTCATTTCCTGCTACGTCCACACCCGAGAATTTTCCTCCTCCTCTGTGACCATCCTCATCCCCCTGCCCACCCCCCACCCCCGAGTCTACTGCTCCCTAAACCATCTTTGCCTCTTCTCCCATGCTTGGAACTCCCTCCCTGAACTCTGGCTATGTGTCCTTCTCCTTCGCCAGTCTAGATTGTAAGCCTCGCAGGACAGAGACCTGTCTTTAACCACAATTGTAGTGAGCTCTTGTGGTGATGAAAGCAAAAGGCTACATTGTAGTTTACACTGGGGTGAACTCCAATGGATGTGAAACCATCTTAGCCACCCCACCCCCAAGAGCGGGAGAGGGGCACTGATGTTGCTGGGAGATGGGAAGGTAATGACTGTGGAAGGGAGGAACTGTATTTGTGATAGTGACTTGTCAGGTGAAATCTCTGTGCTGCAGGGAGGCATAAACTGCCCCCACTCTCTACTTGGCCCCACCATGGCAGATGTTCCTTCCCCTGCCCACTGCTGCCCACGTGCCCCAAGGATTCCTGTCTGTGGGGACAGGGGCATACAGGCTGGGGAAGGGAAATCTTAGGCAGGATCAAGTAGCAGCATCCCAGGAAGATGCTCCCAAATTCCAGCCCAGCACACAAGCAGAACTGAAGTGTCCAGTACCTCCACCCCAAGTCATACTGAGGTACCCCTGGGGGAGACAGGTGGGGAGTCAAAGTAGGAATGACAGGTCCTGGTCTCTCGCAAACACTGAGAAATGCCAAAATATATTATACACTCTCACTCTCTCACATGCATGTTCCCTCCACGTCTTCCTCACTCTCCCCCTCACTGTTCCCCAAGTCTGTCTCATTGTTTCTCTCTCTCTCTTCTGCCTGTTCCACTCTCTCTCTTCCTCACTCTTTCCCACCAGTCTATTTGTCTCTCTTTTCATCCCCATCTGGTTTCTCTTTCCCTGTGTTGCTGCCATGCTCTCGCTCCCTGACGGGGTGAGGGGGAACTGGGGCTTGCTTGCTCACAAGTACAGCATGAAGCAGGAGAAAGCAGCCTTTCCCCGCGTGCCCCTCTGTGCTATCCTGTCCAAACCCACCAAGAAGAGACCACCCACCGCTTTCCTCCCCATGACGCCCCCATGCCTGGGTTGGAGATTTTTCTCAGCAGAGCCAAGTACATGGGTTGGGCCTCTCCTCTGGGCGTCGGAGCTGCTTTGCAGAGTTGAGGCTGGGGCAAGGAATCCATTTTGCCCTGACCTTAAGCGCTGTAGTTCACAGGCACGTCACGCTGCTGCTGTGTTGGTCGAGAGACCAGGGAGCTGGGGGTTCCTCTCCTCTTCTCACCACGGCCCTGGGAGGTGACCCAGATCCACCCTTGGAAGCAGCTGTTGCGGGTCAGGCATTGTTTCTTGCACCATATAGCTAAGAAGGTGAATGCTAGCGTTAACATGAGCACCTGCAAAAACAGGTATAGCCATCAAATTTCCAGTACCCAAATTGAGTTGATAATATCAGGTCTCAATCGGTACCGGATTGTAACCCAGTTTGGGTACCTGGTGTCCTAGAATGTCTACTTCTGGTTCTGGAATGGCAACTTTCAGTGCCAATTCTTTTTCGCTTTTCTATCTTGATTTACCAATCAATGACCGGGAAATTGAAAAATCAGTACCAGAAATTACAGATTGTTCAGATATCTGGGTACCCTGACGATCAGTGATCAGGAAACAGGCGAATACCCGAGATGGCACTAAAAAATGGGTGTATTACCCACGGGTAGGAAATAAACAGCCCCTTTTCAGCTCTAGTAAATGCTATTTCAGTCGCATCAACAGAAGCCTGGACTCCCTGCCCTCTACTCGGCCCGGGCCAGGTCTCATCTAGAGCGCTGCTGCGTTTGGGTTGGGGCATCTCACTTTACGAAGGATATTGACCAGCAAGGGCATAGCTATACTAGGGACTGATGGTGCAGCTGTCCCGGGGGGCCCGTGAGGCTGGTGCGGATGCATTCCCTGCCTCTGGAACAAGCAAGCAGAGGACCCCCAGCACATTCCAACCTAGTAGCTACGCCCCTGCTGACAAGCTAGAGGCAGGGTTCAGAGGAGACCAACAAGGATGATAAAAGGGAGGGAAAGGCCCATGACCTATAATAAAACATCACCCTATTATTTATTTATTTATATAGCACCAGCAGTGTACCTGGCACTGTACAATCAATAGTTATAGACAGGTCCCAACCCCCAAAGGGCTTACAATCTAAGAGACGAGTGAGGGGGAGACAAGGGAGAGGTGAACATCGGAAAAGACAAGAGTACATCTATGAGGTTGAGAAGCTGCAGGTGTACAAGCTTCACTTAGGGTATTTTCAGATGTTACGAGATCACGGTCAACCACAGACAATCCCCTGTGGTGGCGGATGGTCCCGTAACGTCTGGTTGCTCGCCGCCAGATGTTCACCACGGTGAACCACCGGTGATGAGCAAAATAACCACACTTTTGAGGATGGTCTGGGCACCATCCCTGAAAGCATGATTAATTGAACCACGGGCCGGAATTGGTGAACGGTAACATCAGTTACCGCCACTGATTCCAGGCCATGGCCCAGACCCCGGGACGGAATCGGGTGCAGCGGCCGGATTGGCCGCTGCACCCGCCCGTCTCCAGGAGGACGGGCTGCTGGGGGAGCATGGGGGGGCGGGGCTTTGTGGCCACACGCCGTGCCACCCCACCCCACCCCAGATTCCCCGCTGGAATCAGCTGGCTCACCTGTTGACGGGCCGTTCTGATTCCAGCTGGGAATCAGAAAGGTGATTCCGTGACGGGGCCAATAGGCGCCCCGTCACATCTGAAATCACCCTTGGTTACAGGGAGGGAACTAGATTCTGAGGGAGGGAGAACAGGATGCAATTTCACTCATGATGAGCTAGGGAAAGTCTGACAGAAGAGGTAGCTTTTCAGGAGGGATTTGAAAGTTGGGAGAGAGCAGAGGGAGCGTATCCAGGGAGGGAGTTCCAGGCCTGGGGGCAGCAAGAGAGAAAGGGCAAAGACTTTTAGAGGAGCAAGGGGGTCGTCGTGAGCATGCAAGGGTGGGGGCAGAGGAGGAGCAAAGCTCCTGGCAGGAGTGTGGCGGGATACATGAGCAGAGAACTATGGGAAAGCAAGGCCATGAAGACCCTTGAATGTGAAGACCAGGAGCTTGCGCTGAATGCATTCATGTAAAGGAAGTTAGTGTAGGGCGAAGAGGAGGGGTTGAGCAACAGGCAAGGTAGATGACTTTGGCAGTGGAGTCTTGAACGGAGATGAAGGAGGTGATATCAGATCAGGGGAGACCAGTAAGGAGGAAGTTACAGTAGTCAGGGCAAGAGATGACTAGAGTGTGAACTGGGCTTTGCAGTGGAAACAGTAAGACAGGGCCAGATTTTAGCAATATTATACAGAGTGAAGCGACAGGATTTAGCAACAGCCTGAATCTAAGGTGTAAAGGAGAGGGAGGAGTCAAAGATGAATCCCAGGCTACACGCCTGAGGGACCTACTGGATGGTGATGAAACCATGATCCTTGAGCGAAACCAAGCTCAGACTCTGAGTGCGTGGGCAGATGATTTTGCATACCTGTACCCATACATGAGCTTGGCACAAATGTCTGTTGTTGGCTGGGTGCCAGATTTGGAGGCCTCTGTTCTCTGGAAGAGCCATCTCTTGAGTGGAATGGAAGCCCTGGACATGGCGCTGCTCTGTGCCCAGGTAAGCTTCAGCTTTTGTGCTTGCATCCTGCTTTCCACAACGCACCTCTCATATGGAGCCCCTCTGCTTTCCTAGCCTACGCTATTGTATGGGACATCAGCCCTACAGAGGCCAGATTTCCTGGCAAAGCTGACTGTAAACCAAGCAATGCTCTGGGTGTGGGGTGGAAGCTGCTGAATATTTGCTGCAAATCATGGGCTCTTGCCACCCAGTGCTTGCTAACACTGTGGCCTTTTCAACATTTCGCCCTAGCAGAGCCTCATGGTCCAATGTGATTGGACAAGAGTAGAGGCTCCCAAGCAGTGGGTTCATGACCCCCAAGCGGCATGGCTCTTTCTGTAGAATGAAATGCAATACGATTTAGATGTTGTTGATGCTCCCTGGGATCACAGGGTTATATTCTGGGTCCTGTGTATTCTACAATTTTTTAAACCAAATTCTGCAACCTAGAAACCCAAATTCTACAATCAGAATAAATGATTCAAATTAACCTCATTCCAGAGAGGTTCTGGAATGCTCTGGGGGATATCCCTTCTGATCTTGATGGCCGTTCACTCAATGTCCTCATGACCTTTTGGAATTCTGTGTTGATGGAGGCCATCGACTGTACGGCTCCCAGGCATCCGCTCCTGAATCGCTAACAACACAAGTCCGCGTGGTATATGGAAGTGCTGCGGTGGATGAAGTGAGAAGGGCAGCAGTTAGAGTGACAGTGCCATTGTTTTCGCACAGAAGTTGACCAATTGCGACACAGAATCTGGTTTCGCACCTATGCCGTGGCAGTGCGGACAGCAAAGAATGCATTCTTTGCTGCCCTCAGTGCATCCGCTAAGTCCTGTCTGGCTGAGCTTTTCCAGGTGGTGAGGGGGCTGGTCAGTCCAGCCTCCCTCTGCCTGGTTCCAGAGTTATCTAATGCTCGCTGTGACTTATTTGTGGACTTTTTTGCAGATAGAATTGCTCAAATTCATCACGGTTTTGACATGATATTTTTAACAGTGGGTGAACCAGAGGCAGTTGAAGTCCCATTTTGTCCTGTTTTATGGGATGAATTTCAAGATGTGTCGCCCTCTTGGGACTGTTCGAGCCACTTATTGTGAATTAGATCCATGCCCGTCCTGACTGGTTAAAGCCAGTCAGGAGACGTTAGGGCCGTTGCTGGCCAGGATAGTCAGCGCCTCCCTCAGGGAGGGCAGGGTGCTGGACTGCCTCAAGGAGACGGTGGCGCGTCCCCTGCTCAAAAAGCCATCATTGGACGTTGGAGCCTGCTATTGGCCAGTCTCTAACCTTCCCTTTTTAGGGATGGTTATTGAACGGGTGGTGGCTTGGCAGCTTCGGGAGCATCTGGACCGGATCAGTTTCCTGGACCCCTCGCAGTCTGGCTTTTGTCCGTGTTATGGCATGGAAACTGCACTTGTGGCCTTGGCTGATGACCTCTCCTGAGAGTTGGACCAGGGTTGTTTGACCCTGTTGATTCTATTAGATCTCTCAGCTGCATTTGATACCGTTGATCATGAGTTGTTGGTGACTCGGTTGCGGGACCGGGCAGGGGTGGGTGGGACTGTTCTTGAATGGTGCCACTTCTTCCTGGCCAGGAGAAAGCAGTGGGTGGTGCTGGGTGATTATCTTCTCCCCAGGCCCTCATGTGTGGAGTTCTTCAAGGTTCTATCTTACCCCCTCTCCTGTTCAATGTGTATATGCAGCCCTTCGGGGAGGTCGTCAGAGAATCTGGTGAAAGGTGTCATCAGTATGCTAATGACACCCAATTATCTCTCTCTTTTTCATCAGACGCAGGTCCGGCAGTCTCGGTGCTTACCTGGTGTTTGTCAGCTGTGGGGGACTGGATGAGGACGAGTTGCTTGAAGTTAAATCCCGACAAGACAGAGGTGATGGTTGTGGGGAAAGCCGGGAGAGCGATGGCCCCTATCATTGATGGGTTCCATCCTCCCCTGGTATCTTAGATCTGTAGTCTGGGGGTGCTCCTGGATCCGCACCTTCGCCTGGATGTCTGTGGTGAAGAGCGCATTTTGCCAGTTACATCTGGTACGTTGACTTAGGCTGTATGTCTGATTTGGACCTTGCCACGATCATCCATGCTTTTATTTCTTCAAGATTAGACTACTGTAATGCACACTACGTGGGGTACCCTGGTGACGGTCCAAAACCTGCAGCTGGTGTAGAATGTGGTGGCTCGTCTCCTTAAGGGGACGTGTCGTCACGAGCACATTACTCCAGTGCTCCGCTCTCTGCACTGGCCACCAATAGTCTTCCAGGCCCCATTCAAGGTGTTGGTTTTGACCTTTAAAGCCCTAAACAGTCTGGGCTCCACCTATCTGCAGGACTGCTTCACCCTCCAGATTCTGGATTGACCTCTGCGGTTGGCTGGGGCCACCCTCTTTGAGGTTCCGCAGATTTCCCGGGTGTCGTCCATGAGGAGGGCGTTCTTGGTGGCCGCTCTGTGGCTGTGGAACTCCCTCCCATTTGAGGTCCATCTGACCATAGACCTCCCCTCTTTCCATAGACAGTGTAAGACCTGGCTGTTCCGCTGGGCCTTTGCTGAGGGAGATGGGATGGGTGGGTTGAGTTAGGGTGCGTGTTTTATTTTTGGGTTATTTTAATGTGGGGTGATGGTGAATTTTAAAATGTTCTGTGTTTTAAAATGCTGTTAGCTGCCTCGAGATGCTTGTGCAGGAGGGGGCGGTATATAAATGTAATAAATAAATAAATTATACAAAATTTAAAATGAATTCTGCAGTTAGGAAAAAATATTCAAATTAACCTCATTCCATCAAATTATGCAAAACTTAAAATGAATTTCCCAACATGCCATTCCATCAGTTTTGAATTTATCTTTAAAAACATCACAAAATTCCACACAGTCCTATCAGCAGACAGGTCTGTGGAGCGTTGTGGGGGGGGGCTTCTCTCCAGAAGCTGTGGCACAGAGCCCCATGGCCCTAGAATATATACCAGCAGATAACCATGCTGTCACCCCATTGGCTAGCTCACAGTGATCCCCACTCAGTTGTAATTCTGTGATGCCAGATGCAATTTCTGTGACAATTTGGCCAAATGCAAAATTCTGTAAAAATGGCTGTGATTGCGGCAGTGCAGAATTCACAGTACCCTAGTTATATTTTAGTCTGAAAAGGGGTTGACACAAGTTAAAGGTATGGGAACCCGTAGACTAGAGGTCGCCCATGGCTTCAGCCAGGGCTCCTTAGCTTTGACCTATCTCTGCTGACAAGGTTTATTTGTGACCATGATTGGGTTCACTTAGCAGGTCGAGCCAAGCCAGCCCTGAAGAATTCAAGGCTAATAGTAATTAGGAAGCTCCTCAGCAGGTTCCTGAGGCTGTAGCTTCAGAAATCCACACACATTTCCTGACCACCTCCCACCCGGCCTGATTGCCTCACCAGTCTCACTCAGACTTGTTTCTCATTACACAGCGGATGACACTGGAAGCCTTCCTGCCAAGTCTCCATCAATAACAGATGGACTCCAGAGTGGATGGTGTGAGTGTTACCCCACAGACGGGGGGCTGGTGTAAACAGCCCCATCCCAGGCCTCTGACTTTCTCTTGAATCAAAGCCACATCGACTGCAGTCATGTCGTTCACATTAGCCGGAATAAAAATAGGCAAATTGAATTTACTTTACAGAACAAATACACATTCTTCATGCAATCCCAGAGTAATTGCCTATGTCCAGCACAGCATCAGAACTCCAGCTGGCTCCTCTGCTACACACCAAATAATATACCATGCCTGTAGCATATTGTGACAAAGATTCTTGGGGCTCACTCTGACACCCCACTTGCCATGACCAGCCATGACTCAGCTCCCCCACTTGCTATCGACACTAGCCCCCACTCTCCGCAGAGTGGGCTAGTCTGTAAGAGTTCGACTCCCTGTTGCTCGAAATCTTGGAGGCTACTTCCATCCCATGAAATAGAAACAGGTTGAGCTTACCTTGATACATCTGCTTTGGATAACACAAATATTATCCGCAGTTAACCTCTGGTATTCTAGATAGCTTGGTGGTTATCTGGTAACTATCCAGTAACCACGGGGGTTAACTGCCAAACTGGAATACCGGACATTACCATTTACCAATAACCATTTACTGCATCATCACATAACTGCACTAGTCCACTGGAGGGAGAGACACCCCCCCCCCACCCCCCAGGGCAATTAATGGTAATGCGGTAACTAACTAGTAATTTGATAAATGAGACGCAGTACAGGGGCGTAGCTATTCTAGGGACAGGAGGGACATTTGTCTTGGGGCCCAAGCTGATGGGGGAGGCACAAATCCTGTCCTGTTGCGACGCGGGTGGCTGGAGACTGAGCAGAAGCAGAAGCACCTGCAGTGTGCAGCATGCATTGGACCCGCCCAGCAGGTGACACAGGACAGAGCAAGCATAGAGGCAGTGGGGGGAGGGGGACGGGCGCTCCTGGACTCAGGCGCAGCAAACCGAAGGAGAGGTGCTGTGGGGAGGAAGGAGGGCAGGGGGTTGGACAGGGGAAAGGATGGTGACTGGGGGGTGGGGGGAGTCCATTTCTTGCACCTGGGCCCACTTCAACCTAGCTACACCCCTGACGCAGTAAATGGTAATCTGGTAAACGGTATGCAGTAAATTGTTTTGAGCCCTGACAATCGTACAAAAAAAAGCCGCATGATGAGGCTGATTATTTTAATCAAGCACCCACGTGTAGCGTGCGCCGGGAGATTTCCCAGCCGGGAGATTTGCCACCCAGGAGATTCACCAGTGGCATAACATAGGCAAGTAGGCAAAATCACAATCCTACATTTGTTTTGGGAATACATAAATGGTGTCAGCTTGCGCTGGCAGAGTTGTAAACTTAGTTGGTGTTGTAAATGCATGGATAGTATGTCATTGGGACACCCCAGTCTATGAAATGGGCCTCTCACATTGGCCATTTTTAAATGGACCACCTCTGGTGGGGGGGGTCCGTATGCAGCCAGTGGAGCACAGTTGCAGGAGCCGTGTGTGGGGGGAGGACGCAGATGGGTACACACTCATCTTCACCCACCTACACACACACGGAACAACCTGCCTCTTCACTGATTGCTTTGTGAGCGGGGGTGGTGGAGATGTGTGGGTTGCGGGAGTGCGCACCCACACACCTGCACATTTAAATAGGATGCTCCCCCACGTGGATACTGGGCGTCCATGCGTGGGAGCGTCTTGTTTAAAAACAGTCATCGTCACTTCTATAAATAAGGGAAACAGAAGATCCTTTAAAAGATTTCTACTGTGTTGTTGCCAATAATGATGCAGCTATTGCTGTTGGCCTAGCATTAGCAATAGCTTTTAAGACCTGATGATTACACAGTGCGCTTTAGCCAAACCCAAGAGAATAGGCTTGTCCAAGAGTGTGTGTGATGTAGGGCAGGGCAGGGAGAGTCGTAAGCCTGCCCCTCTCTCCCAGAGACACAACAAAGATAGTCTTAAGGAAAAAGGCTTTTCTTGATCCCCCTCCCTTGGTCGCACCCCTGGGTCTCTTCCATCCTCAGGCCACATTCCAACAAACAGCTAATTCAATGTAGTTGGGCCTTGCTTCTGTTTTACTCCTGAAGTGTTTGCACAAACATAGCGCTACACCGATGTAGGAATTGGAAAAGAAGTATATTCTCCTGAAAAATCGGGGGTACGTACTTCCCTTTGGTTTGTATTTCAAAGGGCAAAACCAGACGTGCAGGTGGTGTGGCAGCTCCCCAGACCGGCCCAGGAAATTGCAGCCAACACGGCCCAGGTCAGTGTACCAAACAAATGTGCCTGTGGCTAGAGAGTTGTCCTGCCACCCGCATGGCCTGGGTAGGGTGGAGAGCTAAATAAATGTGCAGGCGGCCAGCCCTGCCCACCCCCTGCTCCCAACGCCCCATCCCCCACCATGATAGACAGTCATGGTGATCAGCTATAGCACTTGTCCATGGTGGTCCCTGCCCCAGGCGGGTATGGCAGGGATGAACAAATGTGCTAGCCTGCGCTGTGAACTTGGAGATTTTCCAAGGACCCACCCCAGGCTAGCTGCCTACCTACCTTGAGGCAGTCCTGGGCTAACATCAGGCAGCACCTAAACAGATATACCGGTAGTTTGCAGGTCACAGCAGGCCAAAGTGGACCACCGTCACATCTGTTTTTACCCAAAGCAACCATTTGTGTGAACACTTATCAGTGTAAGAGTGGTGACGGAAGTAGGGCTGATTGCCAAAATTTTGCCCAGCTCCGACTCTGTCGGAACTGGGCGTTTCGTTCAGTCCGATCAGAACTTGGACTGAGCAACAGTTCAGACTGAACTAAATAAACTGAAAACCACCACAATTCTACACATGTGCAAAATGGCAGCAGCCGTACTATGCATGTGCAAAATAACCACCTCCATACAACGAGATGCCAGGCAGCTACCATGCTGGAGCATCAGAATGGCAGATTGATTTTCTAATTGGAATTCCACGTATCTTGTTGCACGGTGGTAGCCATGTTGCACATGCACAGAATCACAGTGGCCATTTTGCACACGTGCAAATGGTCTGGTCAGAATTCCGACCGGAAAATTAATAAGCCATTACGATTTTGCAGAAAAGTCCACAAAATTGAAATGACTTATTTGAACCAGACCTAAACCAAAGGCTCAATTATCATTCCCAGCTTTCCAGAACTGTTTGTATGAATACTACTGAAGTGGAGTAATTACTTTCATTTAATTAAATCAAAGCAGTTACTTTAGTTTTTGTCTGAATGATACCAAAGTGGAGTAGCTATTTCAGTTTACATCAAAGTAGACAAGTTAGTTTGGTCTGACATTGTTTGTCAGAACACAGGGCATTTTGATGTTGCAGCTTTTGGGGCAAATTCCCGCAGGGGGGATGATTTAGATGCTCACCCCTGACCAGAAGTCACTCGGGCACCATTGTAAACAGCGGCACAGCGCAACTCTCACACATTTTGAGACCCGGACTTGTAGTCCCAACAGTCAGGGGACATACCAGCAGCCCTGGCACACACTCTGATGTCACAGGCTGAGGTAGGAATAGCCCTGGGCTCACCTGTGATGTCATCAAGAAGCGCCCCAGTGGGAAGAGCTCAGTGGGGCTATTTAACAGCCAGACCAGCCTGCATGAAGGAGGGAATGCCAGGTGAGCACAGTTGGGTCCCATGCTGCTAGCCTGGGATTCACCCAACAGGACTGCTCCTTTTGACCCAGATGTGATGGAATGATCCGGGAGGGCCCTGAGATGGCCAGGTAGGCAGCCGGCCTCCAGGAGAAGGTACTGGTGCCCAGGAGGGGCAGAGACAGTGAAGTGACTGAGGTTGCTAGGGATGTGTGAACGCGATTCGACCGTTCGGTGTTCGGAACGAACTCGGCCCGTTCAGACAACCGAACCGAATGATCAAACCGAACCCGAAGCGACCGAACCAAACTTGATCCGAACTCAAAAACAACCGAACTGTTCGGTATCATTCAGATGAGTTCGGTCTCGTTCAGGTGGCAAAAACATGAGTGGCAGGTCCGGGGGGGCGGGGCAGCTGAGGAGCAGACTTCCTGGCACCAGGGGTGGAGAGGCTTGGACTAGCAGCCAGCCTGCCCAATCACCATCCCTTTTTTTCCTCAGACCACTGGCTTCGTAGTCTGTGATTGGCCACAAGCTAGGCTGCACAGAGCTAATGGGGCTTGTGGTAAGGCAGGCGCAGCAAGTAACAAAACTCATTGCCCTCCCCCCTTCCAACCCCTTCTGAGCTAGCCACTGATCCTGTCAGCAGGCGTTTTCAGAACTCTCCCTCTCCCAGCAGTTTGTGTTCCT
>QEPC01006745.1:1467487-1483606 GCA_003113815.1 Sphenodon punctatus | reverse complement strand
GGAGAAGCCCCTGCCTCCGCTCCCTGGCGTCCCCAGCAAGTCCAGGTGAGGCTTGTAAGAGTAAAGTGGCTGGGCAGCGGCTCTGCCTCCACAGCCCTTCTCTCCGCAGCTCTTCCGTCTGGTTTAGTACTTATGTTTATTTGTATTTGTGTTTTTTCTCATAGTTTTTTCCCCCCTCTTGACTTTGAAGTGTTGTGCGGCTCTGCCAGTTTGACAGACCTATAATGAAAGACTGTTTGCAAACATGCACAAATCATTTGATCTGAATGAAAATTTTGATCAGTTGGAATTCCATTTGAAATATTGACAGCCCTTCCATTTTAGTGGAACTGTTCACAGCCCCAGAGAACAAGCACCTCCAGCTCCAGACAGCCCCATAGCAGATACCCACCCAGTTCTACAGAACTCAGTCAGATATCACAAACTCCATACCATGAGCCAGGCAAAATGTGACTACCGAAATGTAGAATAAATCCCACTATATTTCCTAGTTAGCCTGATGTCTGAAGGGTATGAATCCATGTGATGGACATTCAGGAAGAGTAGCTTTTGGGTAGAAAAATGCAACTTTATGACAAATTTGGTATTAAAAATGCAATGATGGATGAGCTGACTAAATGAACTGTAGCACGAACACCCTTCATAGTACATTAATAATGCTTACACGACATGTAGGGGATAGAATTACCTTCCAAATGATACCAAACTTTACTGGAAGTGGTGACCGGAAGGTGGGCCTTTCTGTGGGTAAATGTCGGGAAATCATGAAAAAAATACTAAATTCAGACTTTTGTTCTACTTTACCTATGCACAATTTCAAAGCAAGATAATCATTGATGCATAGATAGGGTAATTACCTGTCCAACGGTACCAAAAACATCAATGTAAAAAAAATCAATGTAAAAAACCCAAAAAAATGTCATGGTGGTCCAGAAAACAACCTTTAGATTTTATAAGCAAACAATTCTTTGTTCCATCAAACAGAGTGGTTTAATCAAATTATGTTAGTGCAACAATGAAAAGCAACCAAAATGGAATGCAATACTATTCACATTCACTGTCGCAGGACTCATCTGCATTCAGCATAAACTGTTGCTCTTCCTCTTCCTCATTACCCATATTTGAACAATTGATCAGCTTGCATGCAGCTGTACATTTCAGTCTCTTTAAGATATATGTGCAATTAGATGGCTTGCAAGAGCTTGCGCACCTTCATGACGAGACCTAAGATAACCTCTGGTGCTGGAGAGCCTGGCATCCATCGGATAACAATATCTCCACGTTCATCCGTTTTCCAGCCATGTCCTTCAGTGGGGTCAGGGATGTCTGGACAGTTCTGAACGTTCCACCTCCAGATGGCAACTTGATAATCTGCCTGACGTGTGTGCTGCAGTAGAGCATCTGCACAAGGTGGCAGCTGACCAGATTCAATGTTACCTCTTCTTGCACGGAACATATGGTACCGCAGCTCATTCACTTTGTCGACTTTGCTGTTGTACAGTACATTTGGCATGTGAATGCCTGGATAATGTTGAACACATCTCTGGAAAGTTCCCAATTGGTTCCAAGAATAGAACATGTTTTTCTGAATTTCTCATTTCAAAGAAGAATTCTGAGACCCTTTAGCTTCCCTTGTCCAGCCAGAGCACTCACGCTATCACAGCCAGTCCATGGACGAAGTCTCATCAGTGCAGAGCAGACATCAGCACCAAGCACAGGACACAACTTTGTAACATCTATAAATCTGACATGAGTTTTAGTGCCTCGTCTGATGAAGATCTTGCTGTTGACTTCCTTACCAAGTCCAAGGCACATGATGAAGACATCTGTACCACCACCTTCCCCAGCCAGTGCCCCCGAGCCTTCCCACCTCCCACCACCTTCCCCAGCCAGTGCCCTCCAAGCTTTCCCACCACCTTCCCCCAGCCAGTACCCCCCAAGCCTTCCCACCACCTTCCCCAACCAGTGCCCCCGAGCCTTCCCACCACCTTCCCCAGCCAGTGCCCCCTGAGTCATCCCCATTTCCCCTGCCTGACCCCACCAGCTGTTTCCATTTCTCTCTCTCTGTCTAGCCATTGCCCTCCAAACCACCCCCATCTCCGCCTCCTCCCTCTCCAACGTAGCCAGTGCCCCCAAAGCAATCCCCATCCTCTTCTCTCTCCCCCAAGCCGTCCCCATTTCCATCCATCCTCACCAGCCAATGCCATTTACTTCCCCTGCACTCAAAGTGCCCCCAGCCATAAATAAAGCTAAAAATCCCCCCCAATAAAATAAATGCCTGATACCCTATTGCAGTCAAAATACTGTAGGTTCCAGTGCCAGATGATTGTATCCCCAATTCCTACTATCCTACAACAGCCAGGGGGAAAACAGAGTGGCTCTTGGGGGCAGTGATCTTAGAATTCATGGTTTGGTGACTGGTTTATGCTGTGTTACCATTTACATTTATTTATAATTTTATATAAGTTATTTTTCAAGGTTTTACGTCCTTTGGGGTAGAAACCTGTCTAATTAATTATTGTGCAACACCAGGTATGCCATTTTGCAGATGTGCAGTACCGGGGCAAAAACGGTGGCAGAATCTTTGATTGATTCAGTGAAATGGTGTTTTGTTCTGCATTTCAATGGATCAATCGAAGGAAACAGTATCTCGTTGAAGACAGAGTTAGTCAGCCCTACCATGTAGGGTGCAAACAGATATCTTGCCTGAAACCTAACATCCATGTTTGAGAATGGAAAAAACTTCTCAGCGTCTGGCCATGACCCCTGACCTGAGCTCAGTTGAAGCTGCACTGTCTCCGCAGGATACAGCAATCCCTCCACTTTGTCTGTATTTCATGCTCTATAGCAGACTTTGCTTGCCACTGACCCTCCCACAACATCAGAGAGTGATGCACTGAATGAAACTTGGGGTGGTTGGCTCAGTATGAGACTTTATTTTTGAAAGCATCACGTAATGGACTGTGTGCGCTCATGCTTGCAATGACCTTGTCTTTCACCTCTGAGGCCCCCAAAACTAAAGACTAACACAGTCCAAGGAGGAACACATTTGGCGACTGCAGCTCTGAAACAGCTAATGTGAAACAGCTTAATGTGGGTGGCAGGCTCTGCCCATGAGGGGCCCATGGCCAACCTCCCAAATAGGATTATTGGAATGGGCAGAGTGGGGAAATCTACAGATGAATGAATCATCCAATTGTAGAGTTGGAAGGGACTTAGAGTCATCTAGTCCAACACCTGTATTGAGTATCTTCTGCCTCCAGCATCACAGGCAGATGCTTATCTAGCTGGCTTTTGAAAACATCCAAGGAAGGAGATTCCACAGCCTTCGAAGACAACTTATTTCATTGCCCAACTGCTCTTACAGTCAGATTTTTCCCAATATCTAACTGAAATTTACCTTGCTGCAATTTAAGCCCATTCTCTCTTCTGGGACAGCAGGAAACAAATATTCCATCTTTTTTGGTGGCATTTAAAAAAAATATATTTGAAAATTGCTACCCTTCCCCCTTAGCCTTTTCTCTAGGCTAAAAATACTCAGTTCTTTAAATCTTTCCTCATATGGCTGGTCTTCTAGCCCCCTTTTCATCTTAGTCACTCTTACCTCTCAATCTTCTCCAATTTGTCAACATTAGAGCTGCGACGGGGACTAAAATGACTACCTGTGGGTCATGCCCACATTTTGGGGGACTTGATGGGCTACCAGGACCAATTGGGTGCCTGAAAATACGAACCTTACCCAGAGAAATGGACAGGCCCCAGGCAGGATAGTTGCAGAGTCCTGGCTCCACAATGCACCAGGTGGGACTGGCCAGTTTCAAAGGCACAAGCCAAGGCTTCCCCCACACAGCGCTTTGAAAGACGCTGTGGCTGAGAAGCCTCTTTTGAAACTGACAAGCGGCAGCCAAAAGCATTGTGGAAGCAGGCTCTGCCGCGGCTCCTGTCACTTTCAAAGACTGGCTGGAACTCCCGCCCCACCCCTCTCAGGTGAGGCGCGGGGGGGGGGGGGGAAGCAGCCTTTGAAAGTGACAGACCCCAGGATGGGGCACTGCGGAGCACTCTAGCCAGGGCTTGTCGCTTTCAAAGGCCAGCTGGTGCAGAGGCACGGGGGGAGGGGGGGCGGTGTCTGTCACTTTCAAGTCCAGCCAGCTCATTCAAGCAGCCCGTCGGTCTCGTTCAGGCATAAATGGAGTTGGGTTGATCTGGGCATCCCAGCTTCATCGTCGGGGGTGCCCAATCTTTGGGAGCCTGGTGGCAGCTCTAGTCAACATCCTTCTTGAAGTGTGTTGCCCAAAACGAAAGACAATATTGTAGGTGAGGCATCTCCAAGCCCTGCGTAAAGCAGAACCACCCCACCCCCCCCACGTTTCTTGGAAAGGAAGCACCTGTTAATTCAGCCACAAATGGCATTTGTCTTTATATATATATATTTGCAACAGCATCGTATTCTTGCTGTTTGGCTGAAACTATTCGTGGCACTTGGTCAGGGCCAGCTGTAGAATTTGCAGGAGCCAGGGCAAAAATAAGATGCTGATACCCCCACCCCTTTTCCTGTCACCCTGCCCCCTCGGGGACACCCTCTGTGAGGCCCTAGCGATGGTCGTGTTTGAGGCTCTGCTGGAAGGGAGAGCTGCACTAGCACTGTGGCGCCTGCTGGGAGGGCAGCTCTGTGCTGGCCCCTTGCACCTGGTTGTAGCTGTGTCTGGGTAAGTACTACGTGCAACGGGAGACGCTGAGGGATTTGAAGCTGCAGCAGGAAGTGGATTTGCAAACCAGATCTCCCTGCCAGAGCTCGGAGAGCAGCGGTGGGGAGCTTCCAATGCGGCAGTTGGAGGTAGCGAGTGACGAGTTTGCATGGACAGAGAACCTCATCTGGGTCCATTCCCCTCTCCTGCTACCTCAGTGGCAGTATCAGTCAGAGAGCTGCTTCTGCTGAGGTTGCTCAGAGATAGAGGTGCAGGGACTCGGCCTGGGAGAAATCCCTGCTGGTTCTCCACAGCCCCATCCCGAGCAATAGTCTCGCAACACTATCTGTCTCTCTGATCTCTCTGCCTGAATCTCTCACCGCCAACTCAAACTTAGTATGTCCAAGATTGAACTCCTCATCTTCCCAAAACCTCTCTCTCTCTCTCATCCTTCTCAGTTTCCATTAATGGGGCCACCATTCATCAGCCGGTCCCACAGACACGTAGCCTGGAGTTCATCTTTGACTCCTCCCTCTCTCCTTTAAACCTCAGATCCAGCCTGTCACCAAATCCTGCCGTCTCTCCCTACACAACATTGCTGTTGTAGTCTGATCAAGGCTGGCCCTTCCTTATTGTCTGTCTCCACTGCCAAAATTCTACTCCATGCTCTAGTCATCTCTCGCCTTGACTACTGTAACTATCTCCCTGCTGGCCTTCCCCGTTCTCAACTTGTCCCCCTTGCTCTGTTCAGAACTCCGCTGTCAAGGTCACCCACCTCACCCGCCGCTTTGATCATGTTCAGCCGCTCCTCTCTTCTCTCCACTGGCTCCCTCTCCCTGCACACTCCTGCCCAGGAGCTCTGCTCCTCCTCTGCTATCGCACTCACCCGCTCACAACTCCCTTGCTCCTCAAAACCTACCTGTCCCTTCTCCCTTGCTGCCCCCCATGCTGGAACTCTCTCCTGGAATACATTTGTTCTGCTCCCTCCCCCTCTTCAAATCCCACCTGAAAACCCTACCTCTTCTGTCAGACTTTTCCTAGCTCCTCATCCCCTTATGTCTCTACCCTGATTTTCTTATTTTCTGAGCATCTCTGCCTCCCCTGTAATTAAGCTAAGCACCTGCAATGTCACAACTTCTTGGGTGTATTCCTCTCTCTCCCTCTATTCCCCTCCCTTTTGTCTCCGCTCTCTTGTCTCTTAAATTGTAGGCCCACTGGGGCAGGGACCTGTTTGTAAAATACATTGTTGGTGCTATATAAACACTTTATTATTGTGACATCGTCTATGAGTTTGGATGATATACTATCTCGGTGTGGTACGGTAGATAGAATGGACTCCTTCTCCCCCGTAACTAAGCCAAGCAGGTGCCCCTGCGACTTCTCAACTCTGTGAATTTCTCCCTGCCTCTCCCGATGTTCCCCTCTCTTTTTCATCCTAGCTTGTAGCCCCTTGGGGCAGGGACCTGTCTTTAATTAATGACTGTTCAATGCCAGTCTCAGGGCTAGAGCCTTATAAATAATAATAATAATATTGATATTTTTGTGTTTGAGCTGCCAAGAAAACATGACGGCTAATGCACAGATCTGAGATTGGGGCTGATCCTACTCTCTCTTAAATTAGACAAATGCTGATTTAGTTCCCACTGAAACCACGCAGGAAGCCAATTGGGCATAATAGGAGAATCAGGCCAAATAGCTTTTCTGTTCCAGCAACTCCATCTGAGCGGGTCTGGCTGGGCCCTAGTTTTCAAGCAGGACTAAGCACGTGAATGGCTGAAACTCTCAAAAACAGAGAGTTTCTTCTGCTCTGAAGAAATCTCTAATTTGCCCATGTTCAGGGGGTCCCCAGCTCTGAAACACATGCATTTATTTATTTATATTTATTTATTTTTCAAATTTATACCCCGCCCCCTCCTGCAACGCAGCTCGGGGCGGCTATGACACCCCCCCCCCACTTTGGGGTGCCAATGCTGGGCCCTGGGGCAGTCATTGCACCTGCCTCCCGCTCACCTACTTGAGTGCCCGTCTCTCTCTCTTTCTCTCTCTCTCTCTCACATGTCTCCTGCCCCCCTGGCATGCTCTCAACAAGTTGAAGCCATTACAGGCTAGTTGGGACAGCCCCTGATAGTTCAGTGCCTGGCACTGCCTGCCACTGTGCCTGCTCTGTCCTGTGCGCACCTGCTGCACGCCAAATCTCTCTCTGATCTTTCTGCCACGCTGGGGATGGGGGAAGTGTCAGAGAGGCAAAGTCCAGCCACACAGTGCCTGTAGCGTCTGTGCCTGGGGGTGCCCTCTGCCAGTGCCACTGTCTGCTTTGTTCTGTGCCCGCCTGCTGTGTGCCAATCTTTCTCTGATCTTTCTATCACCCTGAGGCACACTCTCATGTTTGGGCATGGGAAACTGTCAGAGAACCAAAAAAAAAAAGCCTCTATAATTTAAACAGAGGCACCTGCTGCAAGTGATTTAAAAGGTGAGTTGAGCTTACAAAAATCAGGACCCTTTATCCAATCTTTCTGAAATTTGGCAGGGATGATCCCGTCATTGAGGGACACAAGCTGTTGAAATTTCATGCACATCAGAGGAAAAATAAAGCCGTTACAGCCAAAACACAGGATAGGTGGATTGTATTTTATAGTATAGTAGAGTTTTTCTTTTCATATTCGTTTTCTTGCAATTTTATGCATTCTATTGGATAGAGGAGCCTTATCATTTTTAGGTCATTCTGTTTAACACAATTTTTAATCCTCACAACAACCCTGTGAGGTAGGTTAGGCTGAGAGAATATTGTGACTCATCCTAGGTCACCCAGCGAGTTATTGGCTAACGCAACTCTTGAACCAGGGCCTCCCCCTACCTCCTGGTCCAGGTACTGCACACTTAGTCACTACACCACACTGGCTCTCTGCATTCGGCAACGCGCTCTATGTGGGGCTACCCTTGGTGACGGTTCAGAGACCGCAGCTGGTGCAGAACGCAGTGGCCCATCTCCTTACGGCAGCGACGGGGCACCAGGAGCATATAACACCAGTGCACTGGCTGCCCATAGTCTTCCAGGCCCGATTCAAGATGTTGGTCTTGACCTAGAAAGCTCTATATAGTCTGGGCCCCACTTACCTGCGGGACTGCCTTACCCCCCCAGGTCCTGGATCGGAGCCTCTTGGCGGTCCCTAGGGTGTCGTGGGTGGCGACCATGGAGCGGGTGTTCTGTGGCCGCACGGAGGCCGTGAAACTCCCTCCCAGTAGAGGTTCGTCTGTCCCCAGACCTTCCCTCCTTCCGTCGACAGTGTTCTGCCAGGCTTCTGGTGGGGGAGATGTGGGGTTGGGTTGGATGGCTTTTTGCTCCAGGAAATTTTATGGTATATTGTTTTGATGGATTTTTATACTTAGAGGTTCATAAAAACATATCAATATAAGAGATGTTAGCCGCTCCGAGCTGCAGGATGGGAAGTGGGATGTTAAATGTTATATATACACATTTTGTTATAGTTTATAACACTTGATTGGAAAGATCAATATGTTTATATTTAAAGAAAGGCTTTTCTCTTCCTTCTCTCCTTCCACCGCACCCCAGTTTGTTTTTCTATTTTAGCAATGCTGGGTATGTTTTTCTTTATGGCATTGGAGATTTGAGCAGATCTCAGACTATAATAATACATGATTTAGAAGATGACACACTGTTAAACATTATTCTTACACATCAATTATTCTTGCCCCCTCCCAAAAAGAGACCAGAACTACAACTCCCAGCAGTCTCTGTGCAGCAGCCCAGCCAGGTGACTCCCATGGGCTGTCATTCCACTGTACTTGAAGCAGCCACTCCAGTCCCAAGAACCATCAGACATCTGGGTTATTGGGTCGTCAGTCCACTGCATCCGGAAGCAGTGGATAGGTGGGCCTATCTATATGCGGGCCGCATGTTGTGCAGGCCTGTGTTAAATAAACAATGGTCTGGGATATATTGGTCAGGGTCCCTTCCATAAAACTAAGCCACCCTGTAGTGTTTAAGGCAGCAACCTGCTCTGATGGCCTCGAGCTTCTCTCTAGGCTAAAAAGCGCCCTCCCCTTTCAGAGTGACAGTTCCATCCAACCCTTTCTAGGGATATAAGACAAGTCCCGGTGGGGATGGAACACAGGGTGATGTGGTGAGAATGATGGGAGTCAGTGAGAAGAAACTTTTTTTACGAGGTAGCAACCTGCTGATCGTGGAGAGAGAGAAAGTCTCCCCGCTGCTAGAAGGAGACAGACAGACACACTCCCACCCATGCCGTCACCTGCAGTACATGACCAAAGAGAGAGGGAGAGGGAGATAGCCTCCCCACTGCTAGAATGAGAGAGATTCATCCAGCTCAAGCTGCCACCTGCCAGAACCAGCAAGAGATCTCATCTGTGCTCATGCTCAATGCCCACGTCCAGCAGCAAACTTACCAGAATGAGATGGAAACAACACACAACGTAATTGTGTGCTTCCCTGTACCTACCTGCTACCACCTATTGCAATGATTGAATGAAGTGTGCCCAACCAAGCACTAATTCTAGGGACATCATTCAACTCCCATGGGCTGTCATTCCACTGTACCTGAAGCAGTCATGCCAGTCCCAAGAACCATCATCAAGATTCTGGGACCATCATTCCAGTTACAGGGGGCTGTCATTCCATTCCACTGCCTCCAGAAGCGGTCACTCCAGTCCCAAGAACCATCATCTGGGTGCTTCCACTGCTCGTGCCTGACTGGCCAGTGGCACCGGCACCTGCCCACCAGCCTACACCCCCCCGCCAGCCTACTCCTTTGCAGCCACCCGTGATGCCCGCTGCGGCTGCTGAAAAAGCCCCTCTGCCCACCAGCACCCGCCGCTTGCTGCCCGCTGCCAAAGAGCCTCTCTCTCTTTCTCCCTGGCACCCCCCCTCACAGAAAATATCATATCCCTGGCTGGCTGCTCTACCTGGGGCGCTGTCTGCAAGTCTGCCCCCCCGGGGAGATCTTTCTATGGGCTGAACACACCTCTCCACTCGAGGGCTTCAAAGGGACCAATCGACAAATGTAGCCAAGTATTATATATCCCAACTCGGCTTCCCCCCCACGCGGCGATCTCTCTGTGAGAGCGGGCAGTGCACCTGCCGATGTCCGCTGATGCCTCTGCCAGACTGTCCCAGCCTCTCTCTCTCTCTCTGGCCCAGTCACCCACCCAGACACAAGCCCTGCCCCTCCTGGGGGGCTGTCTGCACGTTGAGAGCCTGCTGACACATCTTGGGGCGAATACGCTACATGTGCTGCTGCTGCTGCTGTCAGGGAGGGATCTGACAAGCTGTATCTACAATGAGATTCTCCCACCTGCCAGAAGAAGCACGGAGGAATCAAAGATTGGACGGGTCAAACTCAGCTGGTAACAAAGATCACGTTTATAAAAAAAATTGAAAAAAACATTTTAACTTATGAAAAAAAAACACATTAACAATATAGAAAAGCAACGTAAGTGTCTGTGGGCCCGTCCCCCTGAATGTGGGGAAAAGGGAACAATGGTTCGCTGGACTGAGGTGTGGGCACATCGTCCACCTCTGCCCCATGTTGCCTCGCAACGTCCAGGGCCCCCACCATGGATGCCTTCCATGCCACCAGGGACTGGCGGAACGATTCAAGGGCCTCCTTTTCAGTTCTTAGGTACTTCTTGTACGCCTCAGCCCGGCGTTCCCTGATTTGGAGCTCCTTGAATCGCTTCACCAGCCAGGCCTCCACATTTTGGGTGTGGGCCTTGAAGCCCGACATAAAAAATTTTGTGGGCCTCCGAAGTGAAGCCTGAAAGGCCCTCGATTCGGGGTCTCCTCTTGCCAGGGAGCTGGAGAATCTTCGGAGGAGCTGGAGGGGGAAGGACTGGCACAGCGCCTCTTCTGGCGTCCTTTCCTCCCTTCCTCTGCCTGATGTTCCTCCCTGCTCCTGCCAGCCAGAGACGCATCCCGCGTCACCTCGCTGAGGTGGATGGTCTCAATATGGGCAGTCAGCCCCGACGTGGTCCCCGGCATCCCCCATTGGATTTTTTTGTCGCAGATCTAAAGAACATAAAAAGATAGGAACATAAGTGCCATACTGTGTCAGACCAATGGTCTATCAAGCCCTGCCTGCATTCTGTCTCCACAAGTGGGTGGCCAATCTCTCTCTCTGCGAGGGACTTCCTAACAGATCCTAGGGAAATCCATCCCCTGTTGTTGCAGCTCCTGTGCCTTACCTTGCATTCTGCAAATCCGCCTTTTGGGGTATGAAAATATTGCCATACCTCGGACATCGTTGGCCTGGTTTGGCCCTGAGACGTCCGCCTTGATGGGCCTGGAGTAGCGGCGTCCTCATCGTCACCCTCTCTGAAACAGGAACACATAAACCCCTCCATAATATCATGCATNGACTCCCATGGGCTGTCATTCCACTGTACTTGAAGCAGCCACTCCAGTCCCAAGAACCATCAGACATCTGGGTTATTGGGTCGTCAGTCCACTGCATCCGGAAGCAGTGGATAGGTGGGCCTATCTATATGCGGGCCGCATGTTGTGCAGGCCTGTGTTAAATAAACAATGGTCTGGGATATATTGGTCAGGGTCCCTTCCATAAAACTAAGCCACCCTGTAGTGTTTAAGGCAGCAACCTGCTCTGATGGCCTCGAGCTTCTCTCTAGGCTAAAAAGCGCCCTCCCCTTTCAGAGTGACAGTTCCATCCAACCCTTTCTAGGGATATAAGACAAGTCCCGGTGGGGATGGAACACAGGGTGATGTGGTGAGAATGATGGGAGTCAGTGAGAAGAAACTTTTTTTACGAGGTAGCAACCTGCTGATCGTGGAGAGAGAGAAAGTCTCCCCGCTGCTAGAAGGAGACAGACAGACACACTCCCACCCATGCCGTCACCTGCAGTACATGACCAAAGAGAGAGGGAGAGGGAGATAGCCTCCCCACTGCTAGAATGAGAGAGATTCATCCAGCTCAAGCTGCCACCTGCCAGAACCAGCAAGAGATCTCATCTGTGCTCATGCTCAATGCCCACGTCCAGCAGCAAACTTACCAGAATGAGATGGAAACAACACACAACGTAATTGTGTGCTTCCCTGTACCTACCTGCTACCACCTATTGCAATGATTGAATGAAGTGTGCCCAACCAAGCACTAATTCTAGGGACATCATTCAACTCCCATGGGCTGTCATTCCACTGTACCTGAAGCAGTCATGCCAGTCCCAAGAACCATCATCAAGATTCTGGGACCATCATTCCAGTTACAGGGGGCTGTCATTCCATTCCACTGCCTCCAGAAGCGGTCACTCCAGTCCCAAGAACCATCATCTGGGTGCTTCCACTGCTCGTGCCTGACTGGCCAGTGGCACCGGCACCTGCCCACCAGCCTACACCCCCCCGCCAGCCTACTCCTTTGCAGCCACCCGTGATGCCCGCTGCGGCTGCTGAAAAAGCCCCTCTGCCCACCAGCACCCGCCGCTTGCTGCCCGCTGCCAAAGAGCCTCTCTCTCTTTCTCCCTGGCACCCCCCCTCACAGAAAATATCATATCCCTGGCTGGCTGCTCTACCTGGGGCGCTGTCTGCAAGTCTGCCCCCCCGGGGAGATCTTTCTATGGGCTGAACACACCTCTCCACTCGAGGGCTTCAAAGGGACCAATCGACAAATGTAGCCAAGTATTATATATCCCAACTCGGCTTCCCCCCCACGCGGCGATCTCTCTGTGAGAGCGGGCAGTGCACCTGCCGATGTCCGCTGATGCCTCTGCCAGACTGTCCCAGCCTCTCTCTCTCTCTCTGGCCCAGTCACCCACCCAGACACAAGCCCTGCCCCTCCTGGGGGGCTGTCTGCACGTTGAGAGCCTGCTGACACATCTTGGGGCGAATACGCTACATGTGCTGCTGCTGCTGCTGTCAGGGAGGGATCTGACAAGCTGTATCTACAATGAGATTCTCCCACCTGCCAGAAGAAGCACGGAGGAATCAAAGATTGGACGGGTCAAACTCAGCTGGTAACAAAGATCACGTTTATAAAAAAAATTGAAAAAAACATTTTAACTTATGAAAAAAAAACACATTAACAATATAGAAAAGCAACGTAATTGTCTGTGGGCCCGTCCCCCTGAATGTGGGGAAAAGGGGACAATGGTGCGCGGGACCGAGGTGTGGGCACATCGTCCACCTCTGCCCCATGTTGCCTCACAACATCCAGGGCCCCCACCATGGATGCCTTCCATGCCATCAGGGACTGGCGGAACGATTCAAGGGCCTCCTTTTCAGTTCTCAGGTACCTCTTGTATGCCTCAACATGGCATTCCATGATTTGGAGCTCCTTGAATCGCTTCACCAGCCAGGCCTCCACATTTTGGGTGTGGGCCTTGAAGCCCGACATAAAAATATTTGTGGGCCTCCGAAGTGAAGCCTGAAATGTCCTCGATTCGGGGGTCTCCTGTTGCCAGGGGGCTGGAGAATCCTCGGAGGAGCTGGAGGGGGAAGGAGTGGCACAGCGCCTCTTCTGGCCTCCCTTCCTCCGCCTGATGTTCCTCCCTGCTCCTGCCAGCCAGAGACGCATCCCGCGTCACCTCGCTGAGGTGGACGGTCTCAATATGGGCAGTCAGCCCCGACGTGGTCCCCGGCATCCCCCATTTGATTTTTTTGTCGCAGATCTAAAGAACATAAAAAGATAGGAACATAAGTGCCCACTGTGTCAGACCAATGGTCTATCAAGCCCTGCCTGCATTCTGTCTCTACAAGTGGGTGGCCAATCTGTCTTTCTGCGAGGAACTTCCTAACAGGTCCTAGGGAAATCCATCCCCTGTTGTTCCGGCTCCTGTGCCTTACCTTGCATTCTGCAAATCCACCTTTTGGGGTATGAAAATATTGCCATACCTCGGACATCGTTGGCTTGGTTTGGCCCTGAGACGTCCACCTTGATGGGCCTGGAGTAGCGGCATCCTCATTGTCACCCTCTCTGAAACAGGAACACATAAACCCCTCCATAATATCATGCATTCATGGTGATGCCTCTAGTCCTTCCCAGAGCAATACCCATTCTCCCACACCAAGGGGATGGATGGTGCTGCAGTGCTGCCTACTCGTCTTTTCCCCTTTCTCCCACGTACACCACCACCACCTTTGGTGCTGAAGTGTCTGCAAGTTGAGACTTTGGCTGCTGCTGCTGCAAGACACCCCCGCCCCCCAAATCTCTCTCTCTCTCTGGCAGACCCAGAAATAAGAGACGTGCTTGCTGGGATGCTACTGTTGGCAAGTTGAGACGCTGGCTGGCACGTCTCTGGGTGGGTGCTACGGCTCATGCCTGACTTCTGTGAGAGCCACCCCCTCTCTCTCTGTGGCAGACCCAGAAATAAGACACGTGCAAATCCTGCCCCTCCGCTGCCACCTGCTGATGCCCGCTGTTTGTGCCCACCACCCGCACGCCAGCGAGCTCACTCTAAAGGATAGTATTCTTGTCCTCAAAGTAATATGGAACAATAAACAAAAATAAATTTTACAAACATGGCAGCAGTGGCACCTCCTCTGTCCTCTTCCTCCTCTGGTGAGGAGCCCACCTCCACCACCTCACCAGATGGTCCAGGCTGGGCCTCCACTTGTTCCTCCTCCACCTTGACCTTCCTCCTCAACTTCATTTTTCTTTTTCCACCACCACTGCTTCCTTCACCTTCCATCCTCACGGACAAACCAAACCCCCCCCACACACAGAGCTACAACACACACACACACACACACACACACACACCAGCTCACAACCAATTTTTCACACAAGTTCACTTCACACAAGCCAGACAGACACCACTCCACCGCACACGGCAACACACGCTATTGAAATACCATTTCCCGTTTTTGGTCTTGCGAGATCACGAGACCAAACGATATCGATAACGATCATGAAAATAAAATCTGCTGCCTACTGGTTGATAAAATGGTGAAATACGGCAAGCCACCATGTGACTTTTCAACATAAACTGTGCAAATTAAACATGTAGAGTGTGGAGCTGTAATTGCATGATGCTCTGTCAAATTTTAATTTATTTAGAAAATACTGATACTTAATCAAATTGGATTTTACGGTTACGGTTAGGATGGTGCTCTACTATGGGCTGGGTTCAGCCCATGGCCCACGAATTGGACAGCCCTGCCTGCATTACGTTTCTGTCAATTCTGCAGAATGTATTTACTTTGTAAAGACTTATATCTTCAAGCTGGTGAACGTTTCTGTCAGTATAATGAACACTATTAAATGACATGTATTATTAATTAATGAAATAATTATAGAAATATATTAAAACCGGATGGATTCTTACCTGTGGCAGAGGAAGGAGCTGTTTTGATGGCGTTATATAAATATTTGCCCACTTCACTCAGGATATAGGTGACTGTCAGCATATTCGAGTCACTGTCAGTCTGTAATAGGTAACATAAGACTATGAGAAAATCCTAATTTGGTAAAATGATTAACCTACAATTTAGGAGACACAACATTGAAAAAACAATTTCTGATGGTTGTCCCCAAGTTATTACTCACTAGCTGTTAACCCACAATAATTTGTATAATAATAATAATAATAATGAATGTTTCCTTTGCTTTACCTATGAGCTGTTTCTTTAAAATTACAAAGGGTATAGGTGTTCCTTTAAAACTTGCAACTATGCCTACCCCCTCTGATTGATCTCCACTGTGCCAACCCTACTGCTAACTTCTCCAACTTGGCTGTGGTCAGAACAACCTATTGTGATATCAGCAACAGCTGTCCAGCAGCTGCAACAGCAGTAACTGCTGTTCCCTTTGCTTTACCTATGGACTGATGTTGGGTAGACGTAACCAACCCTGGCCATCAGTCATGGCCCTGTACCCTTCAGAAACTAAACGATCTGACGATCCTTCATTTAAGACCGCAATGGACCTTCTACCACTTAAAATAAAAGAGCCTTAGGCAAGATCAACTAACCAAGCAACAGACATCAGAATTTTATATAGATATGTGCTGCAGGTCCCAAGGACAGGGCAGTCACCATCATCATTTGAAAAAAGTGACAATGGAGACTTGTCTTCCTGACAAGAGAAGGATAACGTAAAGGGGTATTAACAAATGGTGTGATAACCTCCCACAAGGAGGTGTTGACATGGCTATTTCTTAGGTGGTCAGTGGTCACAAACATCTGTTCATATGAGTGTCTTCATGCACGGCACTGTGTCTGGAGATGCAAGGAATGCTGTGTGGGACAATCCAGAATCCTAGCTAATACGCCAAAACATTTTGGTGTGTCATTTAGTAGGGTGGCACTTGTATGAGAGGAAGAAGACTAGAGAGTACAAAGGGCACGCCATGGATCTGCGGCTTGGGGTGAAAGGAGAAGGAGGAGCGATTTTGAATGTGGAAGAGGAAGGGAAGGGATCTGCATGTAGTAGCAGGGTGGATGAATGGGGTG
>QEPC01006745.1:1452311-1467387 GCA_003113815.1 Sphenodon punctatus | reverse complement strand
TACAAGAAGGTCTGAATGCATTATTTCGCTGTACTTAAAATCGGTATGGCATGCATGTGAATGCAACAGGACTTGTTAACAGCGAACTATTGAGAACCAGTTTTAAAAAATCCAGATAATTGCTGCATGTGTGAATTCGCCCTAGTCCAGCTGAGAGGAAGAAAGCCCTGAAGCAGGGGCATTTCCCCCTGTGCTGGTGCAGAGCTTGTCTGGCAGATTGCTCAGGCTGGGAGATGCGGTGGTATTTGTTGGTCTGCTTTGCAGGAACAATCAAGGAACCAGTAGAGTGGGGGCAGGAGTCCCATCGTTCCTGCGTGGAAAGAAAGAGAGAGAAAGCGGCACTTGCCATTTGGCACTTACTTGGAATGCGTTACTATTTTTATCCTTGCAATGCAATGAGATCAGCTTTGGCAGGGGTTGCAGGAATGATCCTGGCAGTGCTGGGAAAGGCAGGGGCAGGACAGAGGTGGCAGCAACAGGGAGAGCATAGAGCAGGGTGGAGAGTTCAGATCACCCTGACCCACTCACACACTCTGGCGCTTTCCTTTTGCTTGAGACAGACCCAGCAGGGGACTTGGACAAATGGCAGAGGGTTTTGCTCTGCAGCTGTGGTCAAAGCAAATAATCCAGCATTGCCTTATTATGGGCACTCCATGTTACTAGACCCATCTGCTCAATGCTCAAAGGCTGATGCATTTGGAATGAATGAGATTTTTGCTGCCGGTGCATTGTCAGGGTGGATATCTGCATGGTCCGGTGGAAATGAAAAACAGATCATTCAGTGCCCAAGAGCCAGACCCCAGTGCTGAAGAGGAAGGGCCCCTGCCAATGCACACACATGGGTTCACTCAGCCACTGAGGCTTCCTCTGGGAGAGAGTGAAGGAAAGACTGGACGTGCAGAAGTTTGGAGAGTCTCTCTACATGTAATGCTTGCCACCATTCTAGCTGTCTAACATGGGGACAAGTGCTACATTTGTTCAAGCAAACCCAGGAACCAGCCACGCAGTGAATACAGAACATATCCAGGGAACTCAGCAGACTTGTTGAGCAGCCAAAAACAAAGAACACAATAAACATCTGTTCACACACCACCCCTGCCACTGAGCATGGGTCAGCCAGGACACCACAGAGACACGAGAACTTTGAGGTGCCGCTCTAGTTCCTGTCTCCATGATTAATCACGGATGTGCCTACGTTCACTTTTTGTTTGTCAGTTTCAGGATGCAGGTTGATTTCAGTGCATTTATGCTGTCACCCAATGGGCTGGCCTTGGCCTTATTGTCAGAGTCCATAGGGTGGCAGCAAAAATGCAGATGTCACATGGTGACTTGCTGGGGTACACTTTCCCTGTTGCAGGTCCTCCAAGTCAACCACTCTATGGTGGATATTTGCCTTTCATGGTGTTTTATTGTCCTATATCCCAACACCAAACATGCACACTGCATAGTTCCAACACCACTTTGGAGTTTATATGGGGAAACAAACTCTGTAGCAGGGGGGTCTCTTTCTGGGTCCTCCTGGGGCATGTCCTCCTCACATGTCCTTCTTCCCAACAAGTCCAGAACTGTGCCATTTGTGGCTGGCCCCCTTTTACTTTGGCCCAAAGGGTTCTCTTTCTCCAAAACCTCAGAGTCTTTACCTCTCCCTCAGGACACCTGGGTACAGGGCATTCCCTCCAGTAATGTCCCAAGTAACCACAGGTAAAGCAGTCCTTTGAGTTACCTCCCCCCTTGGGTCTCTTCCTAGGGAAAGTCTTTTTTTCAGGGTCCCTCAAAAGTACCTGGCCTGTTCCTTCACAGGTCCCCCAGGCATTTACCTTTTTGACCTCTGGCCCCATGCAGTGCCCTTCGATGGTTTCCCAGAGTCCCATTTCCTTTACTAGCCCCATAGGGGCACTCTCTACAAAAGTGTTCCCATTGCCTGCAACAGTAACACTGCTTCAGGGTTCCCCATCTGTCTGTCTATCTCGATGAAGGGATGTGCTGCTCACTCCAGTCCACACCATGCCGCCGCAACTCCAACTCCACCCAGCTCCAAAGGTTGACTGCTTGTCTCCTTCAAGGGCACAATCCTCCAGCCACCATCTGGTTCCACTCCAGGATCCACATCCTGGAGAGGGTGGGCGAACCTCCTGGTTCTAGCCCAGCTCAAGGCCCGTCCTGGTTGAGCTACTCAGCCCTCACTGGCTTCACAGCAATCTCCAATGCGGTGCACAACTCTAGGCACGTCTGATTCTGGCACCCAAGCTCACCTTCCACTAGGGAGCTCACACAGATGCAGCCCAAAAAGGCAACCACCCAACTACACACAAAATGGCTACCAAGGTTGGGTGAAGTTCCGCTCTGTATCTGTGGGTGGGGCTATGCCCGCATTCTCCACCACGTGCTGTAGCAGGGGGTCTTCCCAGGGTCACATGGGGGCGCTGGGGTCTCACTCAGGGAATTAGCTCACCCTGCTGCAACACCTATTCAACCTGAGCCTCGGCTGAATCTCTCTCTCAGGAAGGGGGTACCCTCCTATAGGACCTAACACAGGGTGTTTTTACACACACATTTCTCCTGGATGTTTGCTGTAACATCCTGAACTTTGTGTGTGTCTAAATCAGTCACCCAGATCTTAAACATCCAGATCTTTGAACTTCTGCGTAGAACTTCTCCCAGAACGTTTGTGTAAAACGTTCTTCTGGTAAACTGCTTTGCTCCAGGCAGCTGTGGTCACTTGGTTTCCATAGTACCCTGTCACATCTACAGCTGTGGCTATTTTAGGCTGCCTCAGGGCAGTGTTTGTGTGAAGAATGCATCTAGGAACTGCCTCAGGGCAGTGTGTATGTGAAAAATGCATCCGGAACTTGTGAACTTATAAACCCAGAAGACTGAAAAATCCAGAACTGTAACATGTATGTAAAAATGCCCACAGTCTCGCTCAGAGAGTATTAGTCCACAGTCCTTTATTTGTACAGTCCAGTGTACACAATCCCTGGCGCTGCCGGCTCAGTCGTCTCCACCCTGCAGGCCCAGGTCAGTCTCTCACAAGCTCAGGAACAACACAACATCAACCCCCCTTGTCCATCTAGCCAAGCCTCAAAACTCCAAGCTCTGGCCCAGCCTTCCCCAGGCACAAGGCTCCCTCCTGGGTACAGCCTCTCCAGGTACCTGGTTCTCTTCTTCAGCACCTTGGAGAGCATAGCGTGGGCCGGCCTTGTCAGGGAGATGTGGTCCCTTTAGCTTCCAGGCACAGACTGATCTCCTCTCTGCCTCTGCGGAGTGGGCGTGGCCAGCCTGCTTCTCCTCAGCCTTAAGGGGTCAGTGTCCTGCCCACTCTGTCCCAGGGCCTCTCAGGCTGTTTCCTCACTGGCTGATCCCCAGCTATGGGAATGACACTGTCACACCCTTGGGCGTGCCCCCTTCTTAAAGGGGCATCAGCCCCACAGGACTGCTCCCTGCTACAAACCCTTCTCCACATGGTGACCCTCTTACAAGCTCCCATCCCTCTCAGACAAGACTGCTGGCCTGCTGCACTATGCCGATTCCTCTTTCAGGGTTTCAGCACTCTGGCCAGTTCTCAACAGAGACCCAGGTCTTGCTGACTCCATGGCCAGACACAGACTGCCTAAGCTCTGGGTTCTGCACCTCTTATAGCGGCAGAGGAGGTGGAGCAACAGTGATGGACAGGCTAGTCTTAAAGGGCCAGCCTGCTTCATCACAGGAGAGTAGCATGAATGTTTATGCAAGCTGCTCCATCATGGGATGATGTCCATGGTTATTGCCACAGGGTTAATATAATATGCCTCTACACATTATAGATCTTCTGCTCAGACAAAAACCTGGCTGACCAAAGCCCCTCTACTCTGAAAATGCCTTAATGCTTCCCCTGCAGCTCACTGCTGGAGCCTATGGGGGCAGAGACTGCTTGGAAAAATGGGACCCCAGTGCCTTCTTTCATGTTTTGTTACTGGGACAGCGATAGTCTAAGGCAGCCCTTTTTCTATCCAAACTGGTTCATGCCTCCCTGGCATCAGTAGATCCATCTTCTCATAGTCACACTTTTGCTTTTGCCCCCATTCATGGCCACACAGGTGTTCTAGGAGCGGAAATCCTTTTTTTAGTCCCTCCAATAAATTAGGATTTGCGGCACCCTCTTTTTCCTATGGAACATCAAGGAAAATCTGTCTATTTAAGGGCAGGAGGGACTATTCTGTTTCTCTCACCTGATCCCTCACGCAGCACAGGAATGGCAGCTTCCTAGTGTGATTTAGGGTCACCGCCTTCCCCTGAGCTTTCACTTGCAGGGACTAAGGTCATGTTGGAAAGGGGGTGGAGCAAAGGGATGGTCAAGTCCCTTTTTGACATAACCCCACTCCTTCAGGCACTGTCATGACATTATAGGGGCAGGGCCATGCCAGAAAGGGGGCGGGAAAGCCCTGATGCCCTGCCCTCTTTCTGTCCCTGGCAAACCCCAATTTCTCTGGGATCCCCTGGATACGTCAGGGCTTCTCCCTGAACCCAGATACTCTTGGTCAAAGCCCAGAGAGGTGGCAACCCTATTGGGACTGCAATGAGCCAGGAAGCCTTTACGAACTGATTTTGGGGCTCCGCGATAGGAAGCTAGAATGACTTTGGGTTTCTCAGACAAATGTACCACAGATAAGTGGGAGTAGGGGATGCAGTTGGCCCAGGAATGCATGCTGGGTGGGTCAAGCAAGACCACTCAGCCTTTGTTAAAGAAGCTGAAAGAGACAAGGGGGGGGGAGGGCGGTTCCATGTGGCTGGAGCAGCAGGACTAGTTTGGGCAGTTGGTCCAAAGTGGGCTAGAGCTTGGCTGGAGAGAAGGCAAGCTGAGAGGAAGCAGAGAGGCTCTGGGGGAACCCTTGGAATGCTGGACTTTGGGGGTCCCGTAGCGCCTGCCCGAAGAGGCATGTGCAGAAGCTGCTAGCTGCTTCTCCTCCAATCTCTCTCAACTTATAAGTCTAGAAATAAACAGCTTTCTGTACTCACCATAAGACTCCAGTCTCTCCCTCTCCTGAAAGGATATATTAACCCAGAAAGTACCACCCTGGAAATGTCCCACTTATCAGGGAAGAGGGTGAGCCCAAAACAACATAATCGGAATGACATTGACCACGTTTACCTGAACAAAACTAAGCCCGGCGTTTATCAAAGCTGAAGCAGTTATTCAGGTTGTAGTAACTCACTTTGGTATCATTCACATGGCATTCCTGAGCCGATTTATTACCATCACCCTCTGCCCCCACTGGCTATGAGCGCACATGACAGCAGCTATCCTTGCATTCAAAACCTCCTGGGATGAATTCCATAGTGTTCTCAACAGAAGAGACATTTTGTGCTGCCGCGCTGGATAAATTTCAGGAACGGCACAAGGATTTTTACTGCCCTTGGCGGCCCCAGGTCCCCCTGCCTATTCCGCCCCCAATTCAGCTGCAGAGCTTACTTCCGGAAGCTGCAGTATTTGCCACCCCCTTCAACTTGCTGCCCTGGGTAGTCACCCATGTTGCCTCTATGGCAGCGCCAGCCCTGAATGGTTTTCATACCGTGTTCGCCAACTAAACAGGGAAAGAGTTATACCAAGTTTAGAAAGCAGACGCGACTACCTGCTCCTGATTTTTCCAGAGCACATTGATTTCACCTGAATACCATTGCTTGATTCATGAAGGACACTAAGGAACAAGCAAGTTAAGGATTTATTAAACTGATTTAGCTGTATGTGTGAACGTGGCCTTTGTCTCACTTTTGAACTCAACAGGTCCTGCAAAGGCATGGAGCTCATCTGTCAACAGATTCTGGCAAGTACAGATTCTATTGATCGCTATGGCCTCCTTACCAGGGCATGGGGATGGCCAGAGCCAGGGGTCTGGAGCCAAGATATCACAAGGGTCCAGTGTCCCATCCATGGGGGAGGGGGAGGTCATAGGTGCAGCCCTCTATTTGGTTGGGGTCTGTATTCCAGAAGTTCAGTCCAAGCTGGGTGCCCCCGGAAAGAAATGGGGCATAACAGAAACATGGGAGGCAGCAAGCGGGGCTCGGAGAGCCAGATCTCTAGGCTCTTTTAGACAAGCGGGTCGTCGTCGTCGCGTGATATTTCAAAATCTCGCAAGGCGGGATTACACGAGATGGAAGCACGGGATCATGCGTGTGGAAGGCAGTCGCGCTTTGTTTGCTGACCGCGAATTAAATACCTAGATGTGTGAGGTATTTAATTTGCGGTTGGCAAACAAAGTGCGGCCGCCTTCCACACGTGTGATCCCGTGCTTCCGTCTCGTGTAATCCTGCCTTGCGAGATTTTGAAATATCACGCGACGACGACGACCCGCTTGTCTAAAAGAGCCTAGAGATCTGGCTCTCCGAGCCCCGCTTGCTGCCTCCCATGTTTCTGTTATGCCCCATTTCTTTCCGGGGGCACCCAGCTTGGACTGAACTTCTGGAATACAGACCCCAACCAAATAGAGGGCTGCACCTATGACCTCCCCCTCCCCCATGGATGGGACACTGGACCCTTGTGATATCTTGGCTCCAGACCCCTGGCTCTGGCCATCCCCATGCCCTGACAAGGAGGCCATAGCGAGCAATAGAAGCTGTACTTGCCAGAATCTGTTGACAGATGAGCTCCATGCCTTTGAAATTTTGCACGAGAGGGTCGCGCGACTTGCTCATCTAAAAGCAACCTCTGTCACATTGGCCAAAACAAAACCCCACAATGACCCAGGAAGTTTATATTTATATTTTCAATTTCAATTTATTTTATTATGGCACTAGCTTCTGCCATAGCCAACATAACAACTAAACAAAATAGAATAATAACACATAACATAGCATAATATCTAAATATAAACACAAAATAAAACAATCCATTGGCTCCAAGTAGCAGACAAGTTCAATTCATCGCCCGATATTCAATTCACCAACTAACAAAGATTACACCACACAACTATATAGAGTAGATGTAGAATCAGGTCAGACTCGTACATGGTAGCATCGCTTCTTTACGCATCTTTGCTGCCAATAAGGCAAATAAGGCGACTGTATTCATGACTGCTTCATCTTTTGTATTTAACAGATAAGAAACCTTACTCAAAGGAGATGAAAAATGCTTACTTGCAATTAATGGCTCCAACCATAAAAAGTACAGTTAACTAAAACATGTTGAGGATCCTCGATCTCTATGCCATTACATGGACAGACCCGATCAGTCAAAGCAATACCGCTAAATCGACCCCACAAAACTACGGAATCAAAAAGCTGTAGACGCAAATGCATAAAACCCCTGTGCAAGTTCTTACCTTTCAACCTATCTAAATAGGGTTCATAACAATGGAGCCTCTTTAAATAGCAATAACACGGAGCCACTTTCCACCCAGCCACTGTTGAAAGATCTTCTTGCTTGGCTATATCTTCTATCCTAGTCATTACCAGTGATTTACATTGTTTAGGAGCAAGCTCTCCCAGATAGGTGAAAGAGAAACCCAGCTTACTCAAGCAACCTGAAATTTGGGCCAGTCAAGGATAATAGGGCACATAACTTTTTTCAAGCTTCTCACATAAGCATAGAGAGAGTAGCGTAGAACTAATATGATCACAAAGCCTCAACCAATATCGCAGACTCGCCTGCTTCCTAATACAGGTAACTGGTAGAATACCTGTTTCGGCTCTTACGACAGCAGCAGGGGTTCCCTGGGGTACTCCCAATAAGCTACGCAGAAATTTGTTCTGCACTATCTCTAGTATGTTGGAATTCTCTTCTGGTTGAATCTCCATACCATAGGATAAAAGGCAGTGTATCTTGGCTTTATATACTTCCAAAATGGAGGACATAGGCAATCCCTTAGATCTTGCGGCCAGTCGAAGAATTCCATTGGCCGTCGTGGTGGCTTTAATAGCCACCAGTCTTTTATGTCTCTCCCAATGACCATTGCTTGCAACGGTAACTCCCAGGTAGACACACGAGTCTACCTGGGTAAATTCCTTGTCTCCAACAATCCAAGACAGCTTCTGCCTTTTCCCTCCCTTAACCATTATATTGGATTTACTGGTATTGATAACTAATTTGTTGGTACTACAATAATCTACCATTTGGTCCAATAGGTTAAGCAAGCCTTTCCTTGTCTGAGACAAAATAACAATATCTTCTGCAAAGAGAAGGGCCATAATCTTTTTACTTTTAACTTGTGGAGAATAGCCTTCGACTGCTTGCAATGCTTGAATGCAATTGCCTATGTATATACTAAATAAAAGGGGGGCAAGTGGACAACCTTGCCTCAAACCCTTCTGAATTGAGATAGAGTTTGTTGAAAGGTGTCGAGCGCCCAATCTTACACGTGCCTTATTTCCATTGTGGAGCAATATTATCAGTGCCAACAAATCCTTGTTTAGGCCTAGGTTATACAGTTTCCTCCATAGCTTCGCTCTTGGAACCAAATCAAATGCTTTTTTGAGGTTGATGAAGGCCAGAAATAATCGTCCTGCTCTTATTTTCGTGTACTTAGTAACGATATGGGAGAGGATAAAGCAGTTGTCAATGGAAGAGCAACCCTTACGAAACCCCAACTGCTCTTCAGGTATAAGCTCCCGCCCATAGGCCCAATTTTCTAGATGTTTGAGCAAGATTTTCCCATATAATTTGGCAATTACTGGAAGTAGACTAATGGGACGGTAGCAACCCGGATCCCTAGGGTTGCATTTTTTAAATATCGGACCGATAACACTCTCACCCCAGCTCCTGGGAATAGATTTTGTCCTACTAATTTGAGTAAAGAAATTTGCTAGAAGAGGGGTCCACCAGCTTAAGCCTAATTGTAACACTTCAGCTGTGATCCAGTCCTCCCCTGGTGCTTTATTCCGCTTTAAGGAGTTTATAAGTTCTACAACTTCTTCCTCATTTACGTAACGCAGGGGTCAAAAAATTCCCCACCATACGGCTGGGAATTACTAAGTAATACCAAAATAGATTCCTGCTCACTTACATCGCTACTTCCATACAGTTCCTCAAAGAAGGTTATCCAGGAGGATTCATCCACCAAGGGAGGAAGACTCCTTTGTCGTCCACCCATCTCCTGGTTAACTAGTAACCAAAACTGCCTAGAATCCTTCATCTTGGCCATGACAGCAAGCTTTGCCCACAACCTGATTGTAAATTGAGCTTTCTTGATTTTAAGTAGGACTTTATACCTGCCCCTAGCGACAATATAAGCACATTGAGCAACCTCTGAAGAGGATTGAAGCCATTGGTATTTAGCTCTTGCTAAGCTTTTCTTCCTCCTTTTACATTCAGCATCATACCAGGTAGCGTTCAAAAAGACTGGCCAGCACCCTACTCATGAGAGTACAGTCTCACCTAATATCTCAACTGTATTATCATAATTATATAACATCCTCTCTATATCTTTCTCAGTTGCCCCCAACAAATCCTCTCGCATTTTAATAAAGGAATCTCCCCATAAAAGGTCAAATGTTTTTACAGCTTGGATTGCAGACCATCTAATCAATACTCTTGGTCTTATTCCCTCCTCTTCAGCATTTCTAGACCTAGAAGGGCTAGTTTCCTTTTTTATAGAGAAGTCCACACATAGAGCCATATGTTCACTCTCTATACGGGATACCATCCTAAAATTACTAAAGTGTTCCCATTGCCCAATGGGTACCACAATATAATCTATAACACTTCGCCTGTTGGTATTGGTGAAGGTAAACTCGCCTTCAAAGTCATCCGCCCCCCTACCATTGAGGGTAGCCAAACCGCAAGAATTCATCAACTTTAACATTTCCTTGCCTGCATCATTAACAAGGTAGTTCTTAGAATTCTTTAGAGGGATCTATCCCAAACTAGTCGAACTAGACCTTTTGTTGCACTCTTCTGCAAAACCAGTTCTAGAATTCCAGTCCCCTGCTAGAATTAACAAAGCAATAGGGTCCTGGTCCTGTATCTGCATTATTTCTACTTCTAATGCCTCCCATACTTCTGGATTATAATATCTGGAAGAATCCAGGGGAATATAGATGTTAAAGATCACTATCTGTGATCCATAAACTGGTTCCCACAGGACAATCTGCACTTCTTTATTCATAGATAATAGAGACTTACAGGTATTGGAATGTTTGTCAGAAATTAATATCGCTAACCCTCCTGATAAGGGACCTCTTGTCGCTAATCTAACACCTGGCTGAACGAAACTTGTAAAGCCTTGGACTCTAGGATTTTCACTTTCCTGCATCCAAGTCTCTTGAAGTAGTATCACATCGAAGTTCTTGAGGAATACAATACAATCTGGGTCCTGCAATTTAGATTTTAACCCAGAAATATCCCATGAGATACGTGTCATAGTAACCCAGAAAGCTTCATCCACTACCCTTCTCCGTTGGACAATATCCATCCAGTCCTTCCCCCTCTATACCTTTTCCTTCTAGGGGCCACCAGGGGGTCTCTGTTTGTGGGGGAATCATCCCTAACCAATGCTGCTGGGATAAAATCAGCCAATGCCCCATGAGATCTGGCACTGCCCACCTGTCATTCAAATTGAATTTTAGGGTACTCATTGCACATAGTATCACCAGGATGAGTAATTGACGGCAGTTCAACTTACCTTACAGTATTCCCTCCCTGGCGCTGATCACCACTTGATATAGACTAGAATTCATCCTGGGAGGTCAAATCGACCATCTCAGATCCAATAACCGAAAGGTATTCATTCTGACAGTTATCATTGCTTCCCACTGTCTTTGCCAGGACTAGCTGTTGGTCATTTTTAGGAGGAAGTACTGATATTCCTAGCTCTTCCTCAGTCAAATAATGAGCAGCTGTCAGCTTATCTATTCTGTTTTCTGGTTGGTAGTGGCTCTTGCGAGCCTCCACATCCTGAGCCCGGTAATCCAAGGGAGAGCAAACTAGCTTACTTCTAACAAGATCCAGCTTCTGTATCAAGTAATCCTGCTCAATAATTGTTATTTCTTGGAAGAGAACCAAGGAGGGAATATCTGCAATACCTTGAAGAGGATCTTCTAAATAGTTCTTAATTGTATGAGCTATTGCCTTGGACCTTCGTAAAGTTTCATCCCCCTCTCCAGCATCCCTTCTTCCTGGGGAGGAGTAATTCTGGAGGTGGGTAAATTGTTATCCACCCTGTCCCCTATAGTCATATTGTCCTTTTCCTGTTCCATCTCCATCTCCACTACCACCTCATCCCTTACCTTGACTGAACCATTTCCCACCCAACCACTCTCTTTCCGCCAAGTCGATCTTAAAGGAATATGGTTGGGCGAGGACATCCTAAATAACGGAAAATTTACCTTCTGAGCACTCAATCCTGGATAATCACTTATCGAATACGCTCTATCTATAGATATGCCTTTCTCTATTAAATACTTCCTTGCTAAAAAAAGTTCCTTCACTAACCGGCTTGAGCTAAAGAATAACTTAATACATCTTGCTCTTGAATTCCAACTCAATTGCTTCACTTTTTGAATATCCTCCGCCTTGACTCGAAAACCTAACAAAGAGGACAAATGCACGGCCACTTCCTCATTATTTCCCCAGCTTGGGGCGACCCCATTTTCAAGTGGTCTAACCTTGACCCAAATTGCACCCTCAGTTAAGGACCATAATCTACAGGTACTTCTTTTGTGGATGCTACCTGGCAATGCTCTATTCCTAGTATAAAACGACCGTTGCAACTGCTCCTTTGATAATAATTCCTCCCCAATCTTTGGGGTAGGAAACTTCTTCCCTTCTCCTCCCTGCTGAACTGGATTCAACTTTGAAAGCAAGGAAGTTTATATAGTAGTGGCAAACCAATCAGGGTCCGGGTCTCCGGCAGCCAATCAAAAGCCCAGCCAGGCAGGACTAGGCGCGTGAGGGGCTAGAGGGCCAAGATTCTGCTGCTTCACCACCGTGGTCCAATGGCAATGTGAACTCTCTCTCACTGCTGAAACCCAAAAGATATAGGTTGGAGGCTAGTGCTCTCCTCGTGTCTTGGCACTCCTGTGTCTCTGCATTGCCAAACACACTGCTTCTGGACCAACAAGAAGTTTATTTATACTACTGATTTCAGGGACTTCTTGAAGACTAAGGCAGGGGCATGGGAGCCAGGTCTCCCCAGTTCTGCTTGTGGCTATGATTCTCAATGCTGCTACATACAAGCCATGGGAGGGAAGTTCTCTTATCCATCAAAAGATCGAGAGGCTTGTCAATGTATGTCTAGAAAACATCCTGTGCTTCCTTAGCTGAAGGGAACTCTACTTTGGTCAGTGGACAGCACAAGCAGAGCTTTCCCCAAAGCCGGAGTCTCCATGCTGCAGGGGATGCTGGGTTTAAAATCAGGAGGAAAATAATCAAACCACATCCTCCAATGGACTCGGCTGTGGCTTGGGGAAGCTGCACTTGTGGTGTCAGGTCCCCAGCAAAATTCTGAAAATCTGAAACAACCCAACCTCTCCATTTTCCTGATGGAAAATTGCACAGAAACGGATCATTTCTAAACCAAGAGGTTTGAGGTTTTGGCAAAACTGAATTTTCATGGGAAATTTCACAAGCAGCTGGAGGCAGAAGGAAGGTTCGGGTTGGAAGTCAAATTAGGGAGCTGTGTATATAGGATTGCTGCACACTGGAATGATCTGTCAAGGAAGGAAACTGGGAAGAAACCTGGTAGGGGTGGGACCATGTTGGAGAAAGCCGGGCAAAAGGGCTGTCACACCCTTTTGAATGTTATCCCACTTCCTTATAGAGCATCATGACATCATTACGTTGCCCTGCAAGGGACAGGCTACGTTGGAAGGAAGAGTTACCATACCTCCCCTTTAAAAGAGGATGCTTATGAAAAATACATGGTGCAGGGCTGCACTGGTTCCACTGCATTCCTGCAACATGTATTTTTCATACGCGTCCTCTTTTAAAGGGGAGGTATGGTAATCCTATCGGAAGGGGGCAAGAGAGGGGGTGTCACACCTCCTTTCTGGCATAACTCCGCCCTTGCAAAGCATCGTAACATCACAGCTTTCTATAGGGGCGGGAACACATTGGAAAGGGGGCAGGAAAGCCCTATGGCCCAGCCCACCCCTTTCTGTCATGACCACTTAGAGCTGAATGGAATATTTGGACGGATTCATCAGAGGCCAATCCAGGTCCGACAAAATGAAGGCCAAGCATGATCTGGTCCCTGTTTCATCGGAGATCTGGATCAGCTCCCAAATAGCCACATGGATTGACACCATCTTGCACATACACAAAAATATGTAAGATGGTGCAGTCCTTCTGTTCAGGAGCCAAAGCAACAGGATGGCATCATCTTGCAAATGCACAATATGCACAATACCATTTTGCGCTGTCAGCGTCTCTCTCACTCCCAGGTCAAGGCTGAGGCAGTAGGAGGAGAAACAGCTCCTTGAAGTCAGTGTCAGGAAGGGTTGCTGCAGGCAATCAGGGAAAGTTAACACAGCTGCAGCCTAAAGCCATATCTTGAAACAGCTACACTGGTTATCTGACTCGTCAGCTTTGCTGGCCCCAAGTGCTCTTAGGAATAGGACTAAGTTACATGACATGGGCTGCTTCAGCGATTTCCCACCTAGTCCCCGTATGTGCAAGGGTTTCCCCTGTCTCCTGTCCTTGGACCCTTCCCTCGGTCTCATGTGTTGGTCTCAGCCTCCGTGATAGCTTTTTCGCTGAGGCTGCTGCCTCCATTAGGTCCTTTCCTACTTAGGCATCTTCCTTCCCTCATTGTGCTTCCCCCTCCATTGCTGAGCTTGTCCCCATTCCTTGCCCCCTCTGTGACACGCATGCACGCACTGTTCCCATACCCCCACGGTGAAGCCTGGGAGTGTCTGAGTCCTGTTGCTCTGTAGCCCTTTTCAAATGAGAAACGCACCGGTTCCCACCTATGCAAATTTCTAAGGAACACTTATGAAATATACATGTTGCAGGACTTGCAGTGTCGCCTAAGGCACCAATGATGCAGGCCCTGCAACATGTATATTTCATAAGTGTTCCTTAGAAATTTGCATAAGTGGCAACCCTAGCACCCACTCATGCCCATGCATGCCCACTCAGTGGACATGAGTGGGTGTGTCTCGTTTGAAAGCGGCGGTGGGTGGATGTGCACGCAAGCTCCGGCGTTACATGCATCCCCACCCATCGCCCCCGCGCGGAGAAACTGGCAAGAAGGTAGGTAGCTCCGTGTGGGGCTGCAGGGGGTGAGGAAATGGGTGTGCACTTGTGTACACCCACCTCGCAGCAGTGCGACCACGGACAGCCCCTCCAGCCATGGCTGTGTGAAAAGGGGCCTCTGTCTTGTTCTCCCTATTGCTCTGTGCCCTCCCAGTTTGCTCTGTCTCTTGTTGTTCCCCTCACCACTGTGGTAGAGCTTGCTGTGCATGTCCTGCTGGCTGAGGGATCTATTGCTCTGCCTCTCTTGGATAATAATACCTCCTCGGGGCCACCTAGAGCCAGCATAGCACCGCTAGGATGATCTTTCTAGACTAAGGGCGCTTTTAGACGAGACCAAAAAGGCGGCTGATCCTTTGATCAGTCGCCTTTCTTGGCGCTCGTCTAATTGCTGGGGCCGCTTGTTAATCCGCGTCCCGACGCGGATTCCTGAAGTGCCGGCTTTACGTCACACTTCCGGGTTCCGCGGGCGAGTGTGCATGCGCAGAAGGGCGCGCACTCGCACTCTGCGCCGTGTCTGAACTGCAGACACGGCACGCAGAGATGCCGCGGGGGGGAAAGCCGGCGTTTGGCGATCCCGCTTGTAAGCGGGATCGTCTAAAAGCGCCCTAAGGACGCTTTTAGATGAGACACTTTTAATGTGGTTTTGTAAATGCACATTTAAATAATGCGTATTTTTTTAAAACCGGTTTTGAGCATCTTTGATGATCGGGAGGTGCCAAAATGGGTTTTTAAAAATGTGCATTATTTAAAAACCACATTCAAAACGGTTTGGGCTTTTACATGATCACGGCAAATGCGCATTTAAAACGGTTTAGGTGTTTAAACGAGCGTGAAAACAGGCGCATTTTTTACCAACCATGCACAAATTTGTCTCATCTAAAAGCGCCCTGTGTTCCTCCCTTGGGGGGGGGG
>QEPC01006745.1:1421632-1435403 GCA_003113815.1 Sphenodon punctatus | reverse complement strand
CCCCCCCTGCTCCCGTTGTTCCTTGTGCTTTGTCCGGGCACCCCTGCCCCCCCTTCCTGACCTTTCCCTTGGGTGGGTGCTCCCGCGTGTGTGTGTGTGTGTGTGTGTGTGTGTGTGTGTGTGCCCGGGCGTGTGGTCCTGCTGTGTGTTGTGCTGTGGGACCGCTGTGTGTGTGCGCCTGCTGAGTGCGGTACCTGTCGGCCGCTTCTCCCTCTTCCCCCCTCCCTTCCTGTTTCCCTTGTGTGGGCGTTCCCTTGTGTGCCTTTAGGCTTCGTTTGCCCTCAGGCGGCCATGTGTGTGTCCTGCCCCTGCCCGGTGTCTTCTGGGAGTTCTGACCACGGCCGGGGATGGGCGTCAAATCTGTTGAGCTGCCCCGATCCGTGATGTGTCGGCCCGATTCCCGGTCATGGTCCCGGTCCCGTCACGTCTGTTTGGGGCTTTTCTTGGCTCCGCGGCGTGGTTGTTTTATTCACCCCTACCGGGGATCCACTGTGGTGAACCACCCGCCCGTAACGTCTGAAATCACCCTTTGCCTTCTGTTTCTGGAGTCCTGTAGGGGGCGCTGCAGACACATTCTCCACAACCAAGACGACCAGAAATGACTTTTTCAAAAACAACAACAACAAAAAATATAGGTGAGATGCTGAGAATTTTTACGGGAATCTCAAGGAGACAAAGTGGTTCAGATGATACCTTTTATTGGACCATCTTCTGCTGGCAAGAGCATACAAACTTATGATTTTCAGCTCAAATAAAATCCTAAAATCACAAAAGTTGCAGTAAAATCACGAGTTAGTGGCCCTGTCTGCTGCCCTCATAGTTGGCTGCCGTGAAACCTACATTTCACATCAGTGAAAGTGAAACATTGAAAGTTTTTTTTTAATGAGATATCTCACTTGGGTTATTAGAGCGCAGGAGCGCTCAATAGTTGAGATGTGTTACACCCTCCATTATAAAGCCCCAACATTCTATTTGCTATAAAATTGGCATGATTAAAGTTAAGATCATGAAATTGGTGACTATGGATCACTGCAGTAAGCGGTTCATTCTGTCCAATTTTCAGCTGAATCGGTTGTATAACAGTTGAGATATCACAGTTTGAAAACTGCACTTTAAAAACCTGTTTTTTCAAAAGTTAGACCGTCTCGATCTCGGCAGGATAAAGGGGTTTTGTGTTGGTTGGGAGGAGGTGTGAGACTTTTAGAAAATTCAAGGCAGTTAGTGGGGTGTGCCTTTGGTTTACTTTTTGTAAATCTAGTTAGTAGTTTTTAAGTTATGACATCTTGAAAATTCAATATTAGCCTATGGAGGCCATCCCGAGTGTACAGCGCTTGTGAATATTCTATGTGTAATGCAGAGACTGTTTAAAAGCAAACAGTCTTGAATACTGGGAACTACAACTCCCAGCAGGCACTGCTTACCAGAGCACATCACTGCTGGGGAAAGAGAGGGAACCGCACCTCCCAAGGGGCAGTGTGAGTGACTGGTCAGTCATGTTTAGAGCTGATCTGGTGGGGAAAGGTAATAAGGACTGTGGAAGGGAGAGAGCTGAAGGTCATTTTGATCTGATCCCGCACAGCAGGAGCCTCAGTTTGGGGGTCAGGGACAGCGAGATGGCTAAACAACAGTGCTAGCTAATCCTGCAGTGATGTTTGGGGTGATTGATATTATTATTAATCATTATTTATTAATTATTCATTATTGTTATTGTTAGCATTTATATAGCACCAGCGATGTACCTGGTGCTTTACAAAAAATATGATAGACACGGTCCCTGCCCAAGAGCTTACAATCTGAAGACAGGGGTCCAAAGACAGGCCCCCTAAACCCACCCAGAACCACAGAGTGCATGAATTTCAGTGACAGCCCTTCCCCCCCCTCCAAAAACATGGGGTGTCTGGGCTGCGGCTCCAATGGGGAACTCCATTGGAGGAGCATGGCTGGGGCCAGAGCTCCAGGTGCAGGAAGAGGGCAGAGGTTTATCCCAGAGACAGGGACAGGAGGCTACAGGTGGGATGGAATTGATCTTCTTTCAGCACTTCTTCCTCTGACTTTTCCAACCCCACTAAGGAATAAGGGATAAGTGGATTCTCTGGGCTGATATAGGGTATTTTCACTCAACCACGGTGAATCCCCCGTGGTGGTGGATGGTTGCGTAACATCTGTTTGCACACCGCCAGATGTTCACCATGGCATTATGCCAGGTGGAGAGTCCTGTACATGGGCACAGCAGAGTCAGGGAGCCCTGTAACAAGGAGTGAACTAGCCAGGGGATCCTGTACAGGGAGAGGTCCTAGAAAGGAGAATGGCCACTGTTGCACAAGAAAAAGAGCTCTGGCAGTGGGGAGTACAGTGGAAGACACCTGTACAAGCCATGAGCTAGAGAGATCATAGAGAGCAGTTCTGAGAAGTTTGCAAGGCTTAAACTGAAACAAAGTTGTTGTGTTTTTAGTAAAGCAGGGCACTACCAGTAAAAATCCAGCTTCACCTTGCTTGCTATTTGAAGGAAGTAACAACCTTCTAAACTGAAGGGAGACGCTCTTCTGCCTTGGTCTCCCCTAAGCCCTGCTCCCATAGTGGTTATGCTATGTTCAGTATTCTACTGCGCCAGCAGGACAAATTTTCTCCATTGCATTGTATTTAAGCAAAAACTTGGATATTCCATAATCAAAAAACCTCCGGTTTACAAGAAGAGTTGCAAATTCAATCATGCACTAAAATGCATGGAAATTGCAAGTTAAGGCTCCCGACTTAACTTCCCTGTTATGTTAGCAGTAAAGACGTTGTACAGTCTCACATATTGTGCTCGCTTACAACTTAAGGCTCCATGTACCCATACTTTGCCTTTGTCTTTCAACCCCAATCCTCTTCCTCTTTGCAGGTTGGGGGCAACAGTGAAACTGGGGACAGGAGGGTGTGAGCTGGCCCCTCACCCCCTCCTTTCCCTCTATCCTTTCATTTCAGTTGGGGAGAATGGGACAGCTGACTAATGGCTCACAACCGTCCCTCTTACCCACTAGTCTCTGCTGCCCTCCCAGGCACAGTGAAGCTGGGTAGAGTCATATACAAATGTTTAATTAAAACTAAGTTGGGTGTGCATTGAAATTAATAAAATGGAATGGCCATTGGAAGGAATGGAGGCAACAGCAGTGCCAATTTTTAAATAATTAATATTGTCATTCCAACATCCAATTAAGTGATTGTGAAATTAGACAACAAAGTTGCATCTTTGGGATTACATAAGGAAGGCAAGAAGAAGGTGTGAAATGATGAGGAAGGCACCAGATGCAGTAAGTGGAATTGTTGGAATGACAGGAAAAAACACAAAGAGTGTGCAGGATGAAGTAAGTGGGTGGAATGACAGAAGGAATTAGAAATAGTTACAATAACAAGGTTCTGAGTGAAATAACTGATTTGGAAGACTGATGGGATATCTGAGGAAGCAGTCCTATCATTTTACCCACTTACAATAGCTGACTAACTATAATTTGACTCAAAATAGACTCCCTCCCTGTTATTCCATTTCCTCTCCTGTGGTTTTTTGGTTGTTTTTTTTGTCATTACACACACACACACACTTCGGTTCTATATGACACATACAGACAAACACTGTATTCCCCAGGACCTTTGAGTTCTCTGTGAGGGGGGTGGGGGCTACAGGGTAAGAGAGGCGACTTGGACCCAGGACTCCTGGGTTGTCTGTTACAAGGCTGAGAGCAGGGGAGAGGAGAACAGACTTGGAACAAGGACTACTGAGTTGCCTGTGAAGGGAGTGCAGCCTACTGGATTAGAGTGGGATGGAGAGACTGGAAACCAGGAGTCCTGAGTTCTCTGTTACAGGGCTGGGACCAAGTAGATTAGAAGGGGAGAAGGGGTGGGAGCCAGAACTCCTAAGTTCTCTCTTTCTTAAAGAGGAAATAGAGGGGGTAAGGGGCCAGCTCACGCCCTCCTGTCCCCAGCTTCAGTGTTGCCCCCAACCTGCAAAGAGGAAGAGGATTGGGGCTGAAAGACAAAAGCAAAGTGTGAGTGAATGGAGCCTAAGTTGTAAGTGAGCACAATATGTCAGACTGTACAATGTCTTTACTGATAACATGGCACAGAAGTTAAGGCAGGAGTCTTAACTTGCAATTTTCATGCTTTTTAGTGCATGATTGAATTTGCAAGAGCCTTAACTCTTCTTGTAAACCAGAGGTTTTTTATTATGGAATCAGTATATGCAGGAGCAGCCCGCCTCCATACCCCAGACACAAAGGCTGACAGCAGGCATTTTATGCACAGCAGGCGCTAGCTCCCCTCCTGTTTGTGATGATGTGCAGGAAATGGGTTAACTGTAGAATGCGTTAAAAGCCTTGTCACAAGACATCTGAGAGGACATGTGACACAAAGAAGCCTGGTTTTTGCCAACTACTGATGTTAATTCTTATGGATTCTGATACTTTCTGCTTCTTTTCCAGGCTATTCAATGACTGTTGGCTCCTGTGAGAATGTGTGAGTGACAGAGCACGAGTGAAATGAAGTGTGTGTGATTGTGACGACGTCTCCCCTGTATGTAGCAGGATGCATTGCGAAGAGCACACAGGCAGCACTCCCAGGCTGGCCACCCTAGAGAAGCATTTTGCACACTCCTCACTCCCTTCTGAGCAGCTCAGTATCTGGGACCCGTGGGTAATACTCAACATTTCAAGTCAGCCTATTGGGTATCCAAATGGTACCCAAATACTGGGATGAGTGACAACTACGTGAAATATTGGGTATTGCCATTATTAAGTTACAAGCTTTCCATTTTACCGACCCATTCTGACCAAGTTATCACAGCTGAAATGAGAAATGTTCCATTTCGATCTTGACAAGATCTTGGTAAAGTTTTTAGATCTCGTGAGAATCTTGAGAATTTTTTTTTAAAAACGCTCTGCACAGGCACAAAATTGCTGCTCTGAAAAAGGGTAGCTGATATGCCTATGCGCAGAACCGGCTTCCCTTTTCCAAAATGGCACTGATGTGGCCCACACCATCTTGGAAAAGGGCCTCACATGGGCAGAACGGCACAGCGGCCATTTTACACATGCGCAGAGCATTTTTTTTTTAGTTTCTTGAGAATTTTGCAAGAATAGGTTAAGAATCAGTTGATTCTCAGCTGATTCTCAGAAATCTTGTAAAGAACCCAGTTCTCGACAAGATTTGTGAGAATATCGAGAGCACATTTCAGCCCTAATTTTAGTTTCTTTCTGACATGGAATAATCAATAGATGGTAAAAAATTGCAAAACAGAATTATATACTTATTTATTTCAATTTGTATCCCACCCTTTCCCTTAGGCTCAGGATGTCACAAAGAGATACGTAAAGGTGAAGGTTAAACATGTATGTAATGTTAAGAACTGGAATCTCACTTCATATAATCATGTAATGTAAAACTGAGAGATGCAGACTCAATCCAGGAAATGGAGAGAGACAAAGACAAGGATGGATGTGGAGACACCAGACATACCCCATGGAGGTCCAAATTAAGCTTCCTGTTTGCCTTTCTGCTGACCTGCTGGTAAACAAGGCTTCTCCAGGGTGGAAAAATCACACAAAGGGATAGCAAAGGTATTTAAGCTAAGTTCTTTGCCATCAAGAGACAATTGGAGTTGGAATTCAATTCAACCTCTGACTGAGCTGAGTCTTGGAGGCATCTGCTCGCCTGCCAGCCAGACTGCTGGAACTATGGACTAAGAGAAGGACTATGCCTTCTACCAGCTAAGAGACAAAGCATCCAGCCATTACACCTGCCTGAGAATAACTTCAAGCTTATGGACTTTCTATGGGGTAAGATTTATATAGGGATTCACCCAGTATAGAATAGGAATGCGTTATTTTACTGTTTACTTTATTAGCCACTCTGTGTCAAATTATTCTTGCTTATGTAATCAATAAACTTTCTTCTTATCTTTATTAAGAAGTGTCTGTGGTCTAACATTGGGAACACAAGTGAGCAACTTGAGCGTTCAAGCTCTTACGAACCCAGAGAAAGTGTGTAAACGGGAAGCTTTCTGGGAAGCTGGGAGACAACAGGATTATCCTTCTTGCAGGACTGAATCAGCCAGAGAGAGAACTGGTTCAGGTGGGCTGCAAGTGAGGGAAATTGAGTCACCCAAACCAGAAAGGTGGGGTAGTGGACCCCCAAAACCATGACACAGGGTGGTTAACATTTCAACTTATTAACTTTAACAATTAACATTAAACCAATTAACTCAACTAGTAATCCTCACAAGAACCCTGCAAGGTAGGTTAGGCTGAGAGATCTGTGACTGGTCCAAGGTCACCCAGTGAGTTCATGCCTAAGGCAAGTCTTGAACCAGGGGCCTCCCCCTACAGCCTCATCCAAGTACTGCGCTCTTAACCATGACACCACACTGGCTCTCTATTGGTTTAGTACCCAATCTGCCCAATTCAGGTACTGCAATCTCAGTGGGTAACCCTTTAGTGGATATCAATTTCGGCTCCCGAGGAGGATTCAGCCCTGTCTGGGCAGTCAGATATCCCTGGAACCCCAGCAAAAGGCTCTGCAGGCTACAGCCTGGGATTGCATGACTTAGACTTCATTCACCCAAGCCTTTTCTCCCACCTCTACAATTTTTACAAAAGTTGTAAGCCTGCATTTTCACTGTTCCCACCATTCCCTCCCCCTGCTGTCATGGCCATGCCTAGGTATCCCATAATGCTATGCGGCTCATCACTGACTCAATAGGGCAGACAGACTGACAACAGGATTAATCCTTTCACACATTACAACAAATGTGTGTGAGGGAATTAGCCTGATGATTGCTAAAACCTGGTTTCTGAGTTAAACTTTTTGGGTTAACCACACGTTATGCCAGCTGCATCCTACGGCCTAGCCCTTTCATGTTATCAAAAAAACAAAAGAAGACAGAACTGATTTCCATAGACAGTCGCATGTGAATGCAGCCTTAGAGTTATCTTAGGGTGATTTCAGACGAGACGGGGCGGCATTCGCCCCCTCCTGGAATCACCCAAATGATTCCCTGCCGGGATCACTCCGGCACATCCAACAGACGTGCCGGCTGATCCCGGTGGGGAATCGGGGAGGGGGCGGGGCCACGCGGCACAACGTGCGGCCGCACGGCCCCGCCCCCCCACGCTCCCCCGCCATCCGCCCTCTGGGGAGATGAGCGGGCGCCGCAGCCAATGCGGCCACAGCACCCACCCGATTTGACCATGGCCCGGAATCCCGCCAGGGATTCCAGGCCGTGGTTGCCGGCCAGACGTTACTTTTTGTTGGTTCCCGCCAGGAATCTCTTTGACCACGCTTGCAGTGATTGTCCCGTGGGGAGCCCCGGAAGCATGGTTGAAATTGACCCCATGTGGGAATTGACTGTGGTGAACATCTGGCAGCCACCTAACAGACGTTCAGGGCGCTTTGGCCCCATGTGGGTATTGACCGTGGTTCACTGTGATCTCGTAACATCTGAAAATACCTTTAGATAGCCTTACTCTGTTAGTTAGTTAGTTAGTTAGTTAGTTAGTTAGTTAGTTAGTTAGTTAGTTCATCACAAGTTTATTGTTGCAACCATAGGTTCTAACAAGAAAATTAAAGCAATTAAAACAATACAAATAAACATAATTTGCAACACAAAAAGTTAAGAAACAGAGCAGAAAAGAGACGGGGGAAACAAAAAAGAATTTCTACAAAAGATCAAGAGAATATAGGCACAACCCTTTTCAGAAGGACCCATCAACTGGTGTAGCCTTGGAATTCTTACCCTGAAGAGCTGCCAGCTGCTAGTGCAAAAGCAAAATGAACACTTTTCAGGACAAATTGGTCAGACGAGTTTGCCAGCAAAAAAAGATGATTTAAATGCCATGTCCCAGTGTGATTTCCCCACTAATAATGGGGTTAGCAAAATTGTTCGGATCTCTGCTGAAGCCCTGCACTGAAACAAATAATGAATAAGATCTTCAATCTGACCTGATTTACAATGGCAAAGTCTCTGGGCTAAGGGAATACCCAAATATCGACCTTCTAAAACAGTGGATGGCATTTGCTGAAACCTCAGCAAGGTAAACTCCCATCTGAGCACAAAGTTATCAACAATGACCAAATAACGCTCCAGTTGGTGCTGAGTATTTAATTTCCTATACCAAGGGGCAATCCTAACTAAAGATAATGCAGCCAAGTCTGATTGAACAAAAGTATCATGAAATCTAGATCTAATTATAACCTTAGCCTGGGCATGGCTGTAGTCAGCCCAGGAAGCCTTAAGCTGGAGGCAGCTTAGGGCTGAAGAAGCTGCTGTGAAGGAACGAATCAGAAAGGGAGAGCCCTGTTCAGAGATAAGGCCGTGTGGGTACAAGCTAGAGGGTGCTGACTGGCTTGGGACACTGAATGTGTATAGAGACTGGACTTACTGGGAGACCATGTGGGGATGGTGTAAAGAATGAGACTCTATAGAGACACTAAATATAGGACCAAGTAGTAGAGAGCTAATTCCCATGCTGTGGATGTAATTTATTGGGTCCTGATCCTGTGTGATTTACACCTGGCAAGTGTCACCCTGCTACAGTTAGTTAGATTTTTCTCTGTCCTCCCTTTTTCCTTCCCCTATCTTAAAGTATTTTATTACTGTTTTAAACTGTTTGTTTTGAATTGTTTTATACTTTTATATTGCTTTAAATTCTGTAAAGCACTCTGAGTGCCATGCAAGGCAATAGAAATATTTATTTCTATATAAATAAAATTAATTATTCCACCCTTCCCCAAAGGTTCAGGGTGGCTAACAGCATCATAAAAATACATATAAAATACAGAAAATAAAACCATAAAACCACGTATAAAATATCAATTAACACCCCCTCACCCCACCCCGAATCCTACCCCTACCTGTGGAGCATCTGGCCAAATAAATAGGATTTACATCACCTCCAGAAGATGCTCAGGCTTGGGCTTTGGCAAACCTCCAAGGGAAGAGAGTTCCAGAGCTGCGAGGAGCAGCCACCAAAAATGCACTGCAATGCCCGTGTCCACAATGGGGCAAAGGGGGCTGAACATTTAGTGATGGCCTGACTTCGAACATGGAAAGGGCTAAGTGCGCAGTACTTGGACTGGGGGGACACCCCAGTTCTAGTCTTGCCTTAGCCAGAAACTCACTGGGTGAACTTGGGCCAGTCACAATATTCTCTCAGGCTAACCTACCGCACAGGCTTGTTGTGAGGATTAAAAGCTGTGTTATATGTAAAGCACTCTGAGTGGCAGGGTGCTATGGCAGGGGGGTGCTATATAAAAATAAAGATTATTTTTATATAGTACCCTGGCATCCTTGTGACATGACCATGGCCCTTTCCGAGTGTCATGATGTGCACCCCCTGCAGATTCCCTCCTAGAGCTCATGCCAGGACTGCAAGCCCACCTCTCTCAGGCTGCACTCACAGGAGATTGTGTATCTCTGCATGGATTTATACCAGGCTCTCCCCTTTCTTCACAGCTAACAATGATGATGCTCCAAGTCGTGCTCCCGACTGAGCTGAACAGCACAGTTCCCTCTTCTCTCGGAACGAGCATTCCAGTCTGGCTGCAGACTCAGGCCGATGGCACCGCGCTAGTCACACTGAACCTCCTATGCCTTAAAAAGCTCCTTTTGAAAAAAAGCAAATTTTAAACAATGACAGATACATGGACAGTCTATTTGCACCTCCCACCCCTTTGGCTTCCCATGGGGAGACAGGGGCATTCATCCGCCAAAGAGGGAGTGCCCCTCCTAAATTGGGAGGTTTGGTCCCATCCTCTGGGCCTTCCAAATGGCAACATTTCCACTTACTCACCCAGCTTCCAGGAAATCCAAATGTCCGTTTGGGACAGAGTGTGAGAGATGCCGGTAGAGTGGCCAGATAGGCACATTTTAGAGGACGCTTTTGAGAAATGCAGGTTGCAGGGATGCGTTAGAGCCAATGCGGCCCTGCAACCTGTATTTCTCATAAATATCATCTACAATTTGCATATCTGGCTGGCCACCCTAAGGGCCAGTCCTTTCCTAGTGGCGTGAGCCTCCCCAACCTCGGGAAGGTTAAATGTTGGTTGTTGGTGAAGAGGACAGGACAGCAGGCAGGGCCAGATCCAGAATAGGACAGACTATGCTACCATGCAGAGCCCCATGTGTTGGGGGGCCTGCACAAGGCCCCCAATACATAGGGCCTAGGAATACATTTGAAATGACATCACAAGCATAAGACGCACCGGTATAAAATATGGGACCCCAGGGCCTTGAATGCAGGGAGCCCCATTCTATGAAGCAGGGAGCCCCGTGATTGCCATCACCATGGCAATTCGGGGCGGGGGGGGGGGGGGAACACACCGGGGCTATGACTAAGGTAGAAATAAATTGACATATGTGTAACATACGGTCCCACAGGGCCTGCAACGCAGGAAGCCCCGGCCCCTGAAGGGGATGTTAAGTTTAATTGAACATTAAAAATGAATTACAGGAACATTTTCCTTTTCCTGATGGGTGAGTCAGTGTGTGTCTGTCAAACATTCCTATGTTAGGAGGGGGCTCACACTGCTATTCCACATGGGGCCCCAACTTCCCTGGGTCTGGCAGGCACTGAGCGCGGGGGGTGGGAGCGGTTTTAATTGGAATTTTATATAGCTTGGCGGTTTTATTGGTTTTTTATACTTTTTGGTATGTTTTTATGTTGTAAGCTGCCCTGAACCTTTGGTTAAAAAAAATAGATTTATTTCTGAATCTAAATAAATAATATTCCCACCCCCCTTTTTACACCCACATTTCTTGACTATAAACAAGCAGCTGGCAAGGCCCAACTACACACACCTCTGCCCTGGCAGCCATATTGGGAGTATCTGCCTGTAAGAGCAGTGAGGGCCTCATAAGCCACCAGCACAGGCCTGTGCACTATCCCCACAGGGGGGAAGGAGAATGGGAGCAAATTTTCCCGTCTGGAGGTGGCTGGTGTAATCAGCTGTCCTGAAGCACCAAGCTTTGTCTCTGGGTGTCTCACCATATAAGGCTTGCCACCATTTCAACTGCCTAACATGGGGGCAAACATATGTTTGGTTATACTAACCTGGGAACTAGCCATGGAGGGAACACAGGTTTGCTGTGATCCAGGGAACTCCTCAGCAGACCCATGGGGCAGCAGAAAACAAAACACACCAGGGAAGGAATGTCTGTTCACTGGGCTCGTCAGATTCAATGTGGGCAGTTTGTTTCCAAGGAGCTTTGCACTTGTCAATTTCACCGTCCCTGGAGGAGTGGGGGAGATTGCCTTGCAGGAAGAGATTTGATCAGTTTCACCAGCAGGGGGTCTTGCCTTGCAGCAGGAGCTGCCTAATCAGTTTCATCAGTGGGGAGTTTTTCTTGCAGGGAGAGCTTTGCTTCGTCACATCAGTTTCACCAGCCGGGAGTTTGTCTTGCAGCTTGAGCTTTGCTTTTACTTGCGGGGAACTTTGCTTCCCAAGGGCTTCACCCGCTGCCACCCAGTGGGTTCCCCCCTGTTCAGCAGAATCCATAGGGTGGCAGCATAAACATAGAACAGGATGAATGTTTGTGGTTGGTTTTGTGCCTCAAAGTTTGGGACATTTTTTAAGGGGGAAAAGGGAAGAAGAGGTGTGCCTTATGTGTGTAGTCTCTGTGTGTAAGGAAGTGCAGGCCTGTGTGTGTGTGTGTGTGTGCGTGTGTGTGCACACGCACAAACACGTGCAGGGATGACCCTAAAACAAGCGGCAAAGGACCTTGGTATCAGCAAGTTCCAGAGCACCAGGCAGGGGGATCCCATGACCTGACCCCATCCTGAGCAGGGGCATGCCGTTCACTAGTGTCATTCGCTGAACACAAGGATCCAGTTCTCTGGGTACACGGTACGACCTCCAGCTGCCTGTGGAAGTGGACCAAGCCCTTGAACCACAAAGCACTCAAAGATCAAAAAGAAGCTGAAATCAATCAACTTCTAGAGATGACCGTTGGGGGGGGCTAAACTTAGTCTCAGTTAGCACAACATACCATGAAACTCAAAAGATGCTCAAATTGCTGGTCCAACAATTTTAAAATATCATATTAGAAGTGGAAATGTAGAGGCACAAAATAGATACTAAAAAAATGCAGGGAATCAGAAAAGGTCTTTTTTCTTGTCATCGCCTGCACCCACCACCTGCCCACCCCACTCACAGCAAATGTGAAGCCCACCATGTGTGTGAATGCTGGCTGATGCAGGTGAATGTGTGTCCACATGGCCACCTCTCATCTGTTAGGGTGTGCACACAGTGCATAGCTGCCACCTGCATCCAGGTCCACCAGGACCATAGAGTCCCAGACAGAGCACCTAGAGCGGCCCAGGGTGGGAGTGATTGCGTCTTGGTGGTGGAGGGGTAGGAGGGCAGAGCGCAGCAGGGAGGAATTCCTGCCCGTCTGTCTGGTTCGTTGTGTGGAACCTGCGAGTGGTGGCTGTGTGCGGGCTCCATGGAGAGAGAGACTCCATCAGGCTAATTTCTCGTCTGCTACACCCAGTGGGATTCAGCACCCAGAGAGGGACTGTTCCTCCTGAATGGGAACAACCTGGCAAGAAGACACTTCCCAGATTCCCCTGACCCCAGCCCAGCATTTCCTCAACCCCCAGAGCTAATGGGAGGGGATTTTTCCTGGCAGTGTCAGAGGGGAGAGGGGTTTCAAAGGCAGAAAGGCATTGCCCAAAGCCAGCCACACAGCAATCTGACCTAGTTTTAATAATTAGCGGGAATTGTCAGCTCTTTCCAAACAGCAAATCCCCTTAATCGCCAACAGCTGCTCTTCCCAGATCAAGCCACAAGCCTGTCACGAGATGGAAGCACTGACTGCTAGGCTCCCACTGGGGCAGCTGCCAGGGAGGTGTCCGGTAGGACACTCAGGCAGACACTGATATCAGAACTGGGACAGTCGGACACTCTCCAGAGGAGCAATAAATGTGCCCAAGTCTGCATGGTGACATGGAACACAAGGTCTCATGCCTCAGGGGGCTTAAAAGCCTGGTTAGTTATAGTAGTTAGGACAATTGAAGATAGATAAAATTGGCTAGGACAGAATTACAGCGCCCCCTGGAGACAGCGTGGGGAAGGGAGGGTTGGCAGCAGAGGCTTCCCTCTGCATTTAGTTTTCTGATACAGAAAATGGAGAGGCTGCTGCTGTCTGATTGGCTGCCTTGAGTCATACCTCCCAACAGTCCCTATTTAGGGGGGACATTCCCTTCTTGGGTGCTGAATTCCACTGTCTATCTTTCAGGGGGTCAAAGTCCCTCTTTTAGGAGACAGAGACAAGTTTGTGAGGAGGTGGAGTTTATTGGCTGACAGAGAGGGAACTTGTCTTGAGGGAATTCTTTTTGCTGCTGGAAATGTTGGGAGGGGGAGACAAAGTAGTTTGAATGATATTTTTTATTGGACCAACTGTTGTTGGTGGAAATGTCAGGGTCCTTCCTCAGGCAAGTAGGAGTTTGAGGAAGGACCCGGTGAGGTCCAAAAGCTTGCACATTTCCAGCAACAATAGTCGGTCCACTAAAAGTTATCATTCGAACTATTTTATCTCCACCTCTGTCACTCAGGACAAAACATGGCAACAACACTCTCTCTGGCTGGAAATGTTGGGACGTATGCTTGGAGTAACTGCCTCAAGTTAACAGGCCTCTTACTTTTTTGATACTTCTACCCTCCTGTGGCCTTGGAGTCATGGTTGGGTGTCTCCTTTAGGGATGGGCGAATGTGGTTCGGAGTTCGGCCCGAACTCGGCCTGTTT